>QODF01000324.1:0-68022 GCA_024372805.1 Oostethus manadensis
ATAATAATAACAAAACATGAAGTATTATATTGTAGTAAGTAGCAATAATAATGATAATATCCATCCATTTTCTATACCGCTTATCCTCATCAGGGTCGCGGGCATGCTGGAGCCTATCCCAGCTGACTTTCCATTCCATTTCATTCCATTTTGCTCAGCAGTCTCAGTTGGGAAGTCCAGAATTCCCGGTCTCTGGCCACCTTTTCCAGTAATATAGGGATGAATAATAAATATTGTATCTATTTTTAAATTTCAATTAATAACAAAAAAAAACGCCTCATATATTACATTACATTAATGAAAAAGATCAATAAAAAATAATATACCGTAAATAATAAGACAAGAATACATTATTATAATAAGAATAAGTATAGCAGTAGTATATTTTACCTACTTCTTTTTCATAGGAACATTAAAATGGACAATGCCTGATTAGTTTATTATATATATTAGGTATTTGATGTAGATTTTGTAACATTATTATCATATATAATATATATGTGTATATGTCATATACATTTTCACAATCATGAAAAACGATATAGCTGAGGTGGATCGGCATCATCAGCAAATGCCTTTTATAACCATAAAAACCCTTTACAATATCGGTTGATATCAGAATGCCGGACAATATCGGCCATCCCTAATGTAGATCATGTTTTAAAATAAAGTATATATCCTGAAAAGAATGACATCATTATTCTACTCTTAAAATGCAACATTTGACCAAGATCCTTCTCTTGAGATAGGAATGCCAACGTCCGAGTGGTGTGTGTTAGTGAGTGTGGTGAAGTGCCCTAAATACCATTTGTGTATGTGAGCGCACCAGGCCAGAGTCCTCGGTGCAGGTGGACGCGGTCCCGACGCTGTAACCTGATTGGCTGCTGCTCTGGGAGAGGGTGGACAGACGCCTCTTCCGAGCGCCGCAGTTGTTTGGAATGCTGAACGCGCAGCGCTTGTGGTAGTTCAATCCGCACCCTGCAGGGGACGGCGTGGGACCAGGAAAGGGGTGAGCGTGACCCCGACTGTGGGCGGCATCATGTGACCTGGCGAAAAGGGGGTCTCACCGTCACACTTGAGCCCTTGCCTGACCAGTCCGAACAACATCTCCCCGCAGTAGTCGCAGAAAGCCGGGGCCCGGTAGGAGTGCACGTTTAGAGCGTGAGGACGGATCTGGAAATCTTCTGATGTCGCTGCCGCTGCGATGCAAGGAGGAAAAGACGCTCACGGATCACGTGACACAACAGAGCGGGGGTGGGCAAACGTTTTGACTTGAGGGAAGAATTGTGTTAAAATTGTGGCCATGTATATATACAGTATATTTAGTACAGGTGGCCATTAAACAACATACTTGCTCACGGTGCAACGACACAAAAGCACATCCACAGCAAGTTAGGGCATCACCTAAATCACCAACTACAACATGTGACTCAAAACTGTTATTTCCAAATTCCCACAAGGCTTGCTGGGTAGTCTGGCAGCAACAACAATATGAGCAATAACACTGTGGCTATCGAGAATATGCTATCCCCTTCTTTTGTGTGTTCTTTGCATTACAGGAAAAATGCAAAAAAAAAAAAAAAAATGTTGGGAATAAAAGTACAACAAGCTACCCAGCATACCTTGCGGCGGGAATCTATGGGTGCATGGGTGACTATTTTGGAAACTCTAGCATGCCACAATACCATTGCATGTGCCACAAAAGCACTTTTTAAAGATTTTTTTTAAAATAATTTTGGAAATGTTTGCTTGGCGGGCCTAATGCGGCCCGCGCGCCGCCGTTTGCCCACCCCTGCAGTAGAGCAGAACACAACCAAGAGACTCAGCGTTTTGTTGACTCACCAGAAAGCACCACCTCCACGAGATCTCCCTCCTGAATGTCGCTTGCGGCCTTAACCAGCTGCAGGATGTTGCTGGTGGAGCTGTCGTGCTTGAACAGCAAAATCTTATCATAGATGCCATAGAAGCCACACTCAGGGAACTGCAATGCGGAGAGGAGAACATTGCATGCTTAAAAATGGAGGCTGAGCAGGAAGGAAACATGCACGCTTGGATGGAATACATGATATGTGATATTATTTCAAGTGCCAGGACGTGAGGTTTACCAACGTGCTTCTCCCAGTACATGTGAGGGAAACATCATTTTTAGAAACATAAAGATGAAATATTAATGAAATAATACGTTATTTTTTTGTTATTTTTTTAAGTCGTAATTCATTGAGAAACAAAACAGTCGATGAAGTTTGAAACAATGACATTTTGGAAAATTAGGTTGGAAAAAAGTTTGGATATTAAGACAATAAAATCATAAAAGTACCGGAAAACAAGTCCCCATTTCATAATACAGTCGACATATTCTGAGGAAACATTTTGAATTTTTTAGAAGCCTAAAAGTTAAATATTAATGAAAAATATACTATTTCTAGTACTAAAATTGTAATAGTATGAGAGACAAAGCAAAACAAAGGACAAAGTTGCACATTTAAGAAAATTAGGTTGGGAAAAATGTACTATAAAATAAAGTCAAACTATTATGGGAGCAAAACTGTATAAGTTTACAGTCGTCCTTCGCTATATTGTGTTTTTTAAAAAGCAAATAATTAAAAATATGGTTTGGTTGCAGTTTTGTGGTTGACTATGGCTAAAATAAATATATATATATATATATATATAAATGTCATATTGACTTTTNATAGACAAAAATATATGTAGTTTTGTGGTCACTAGAGATGGCGGAAAAAAATGGTTCTCCTCTCTTTCTGTGTGGAAGTGGTACATATTTGGCTTCTTTGTCCTTATTGTCCACTGAGTTTTAAACACTTTCTTAACTTTAGAACAAGTAACTTGGACAGGCTAACTAGTTTGCTCGTTAGCTTGCTATGCTAGCGGTGCATGTCTGTTATAGCCTGCGCAATATGACGTCAACAAAGAATAATAGGAGTGTAAAAGTGACTAATGGGGTGTTATTTTATGTCTACAGGCCTCTTATGATATCAAATTCCGTGTTAAGAAAGTGATAATCAGGTTTTCTCAGCTCTAACTGCGAAAATATTCTGTTTCTCAAAACTGAATCCTATTTTGTGGGAATTCACATATCGCAGTCATGTATGGAACCAATTAATGAGGGAACAGAAATAAAAAAAATGTGTTCATACGTTTGCACCTTTATCACAAAGCCGACATGCCGCTTTTGCTTGAAAGATAAAAAACTTCATAGCATATCCACATGTCTTGCTTTTTGCACGTCGTTCAAAAACTGGAGCTGATAGCGGTTGGAACCCAGCTTCCTCCATCACAGTTGCTGCCATTGTGTCTTTGGGCAATCCAATCAATTATTAGTATAAGGCTCCATGATTTCCACGTTGAAGGAATCGCAGAATTGGCAGATAAAAACGGAATTTACTCTTAAACGTGGAATCTCTAAATGAAACGCTGTCATCATACGGAGAAGGAACGTTCGTGTGGGAGATCTGAGATCTTCCTCTTCACTGTGATTTTTTGGGGGAAAACGCCCATTCATGCTTTCTTAAAGGGATTACTGAAAAGAGGGGAAAATTAAAAATTTTTATAAAAAAATACGATTAATCGAAAAAATAATCGACTGATTCATCGATTAGGAAAATAATCGTTAGTTGCAGCCCTAGCTCTATGCCACTATGTTTTCACCGCGTTGTGTTTTACAGCTTTAATGTAAGGAGCGTTCCAATGCCCAATGACGACTTGCAAGTCGTGAGTGAAAAAAGACAAGAAGCACGTTTATTTTTGCAGGTCTTAGCCGTAAAGAGCGGGCCGCTTGCCAGACGGTAAACAAAGTAACTGTCGTGACAAAAATCTCACATGTTCAAGTGGACTTGCACGGGTGACTGCATCTTCCTTAATCACAAGCTTTACAGTTGGTTGCGGATTTTGTAGCAGTGTGTGCATCCCTTTGTAAAATTTGGCTATTTCTCCGGGAAAAATGAGGATAAGCGGCGTAGAAAATGGATGGATTATCCATCAATTTGCATTTTATTCACTAACCCAAAAATCGCACATACTATGCTGCATACCATGCCCTATTTGTAGTAGTTTTAGTCAATTATTCATTATTAGTATATCATCATCACGGTAAAGATGATGCATGTGCAGTAAAAAACAGGGAATGTTGTTTTTCCTGTGTTGGTGTCAAAGGTCACCATGTGGTCAGACGCTAGCAATGGACAGGAAGCGGTAGCACTTGGAAGGATGACACACACACACACACTTTGTTAAAACAGCAGTACACACCCACTGGTTGCCTTATTTTCTCCCCAAGACACACACACACACACACACACACACACACACACACGGTGGAAGTTTCCAAATGGGTGCTCCACGCCACCACATGTGATATGGAGGCCTGGCTTGCACGAGCGCCAAGCGACACACTCCTCCCCACAGTCTGCTGCTAAAACACACAGAGGATCATGGATCATCAAGCCGTCCCCGCCGCCCACTAACTAGGCAACTTTTAAAGCCAGCGGGTGGTAAATACTGCATCGGGAGGTTGACTCCAGCCACAATCGTGACTCCAGACAATATTTTGACCCCAGCGGTTAGAAGCTTTTGTAAACACCGAACAGTTGACAGTTAACTGGATGGAGGAGCATTGAGTATGAAATTATTGTTTCAACCTGGAAATACGAAATTATTTTGTCCTATAATAAGGTTTTCGTAAGTCAAAGTTCCACTGTTTGTGACCGGGGGAGAGATTCTCCCTCCGAATGTTCTGAACTCCTGTTTCCGGGGTCATTTTGAAGAGGATTAGCATGCGGTTAGGCCTCACAGTCAGGAGATCTGGGAGACCAGGGTTCGATTCTCCCCTTAGCATCTCTGTGTGGAGTGTGCATGTTCTCCCCGTGCCTGCGTGGGTTTTCTCCGGGTGCTCCGGTTCCCTCCCGCATTCCAAAAACATGCATGTAATTGGCGACTCTAAATTGTCCATCGGCATGAATGTAAGTGTGAATAGTTTGGCTTCTCTACATGTGCCCCCCTATTGGCTGTACCCCGCCTCTCGCCCGAGGTCAGCTGGGATAGGCTCCAGCGTGCCCCAACCAAAGAAAAAAAAAAAAAAAAAAGGAAAAAAAAATAAAAAAAAAAGAAAAAATAACAGAAAGAAAAAAAGAAAAAAAGAAAAACTAAAAAAAAAAATAAAAAAAAAAAAAAAAAAAAAAAAAAAAAAAAACACAAAAAAAATAAAAAAAAAAAAAAACACACACACACACGCACACACACACACACACACACAGATCGTACATACGTGCACCAGTCCTGGGGAGGGCAACAACGTGCGTGTCAATTATAAACACCCACAGACCTCAGAACAGCACAGACATCCCCGCTTTGGCTAAATCCACACAAAAACCCTCAACCTAAACCCCAAACACCCCGACTCACACACACACACACACACACACACACACACACACACACACACACAGTTACTACTCGTACACGCTTGTCGTCCAAAACGCAGCCAGCCTGCTAACCACAACGCCAGCAGTCACGTCTGCGCCGCCCGCAGGTCTTTGCTACTTGTCTGCGGGGAATATTACGGAGTCGCCTCGGAGCAAATGACTGCTTTCTTTTCCTGCCTGCGGCTGCGTTTGTCTGAGTCATCATCGGCACCGCCATTGCACCGCATCGGGCGCTTGGTAGTGCTGCTGATCTCTGCATGTGAGAGCGCTCGTCCCGGAGACTCCAGCCGGGATTTGGGTTACCGGGGATCGGGTTGCTTCACTGTACCTGCGGTTCTTCGGGCCAATGACGGCATTATGCCTGAAATGAATTATGAACCAGGCCTTCTTTACCTCCGCCCACCTATCCCGTTTCCCCTTCATTAACGTCTCCTTCCTATTCTCTCGCAGGGACCATGCTTCTGTGTTGTGACCTACTTTCTTCTTGTTGGTTCTCCGGGGATGGACATCCATGAAACCCAACCACCATCATACTGCATACTCCATGGTTAGCCTCCGATGAAGACATACTCGAGCGCCGTCAAAGATCACAGTCCCGAGAAACCAGGCTGGTTTTGCTGTCCCATTCGGGGTGTCCGGCATGCAGCGCGCTAACCACTACGCAGCAGACATGTCTCAGCAGACCGCGCCCTTGCAGCTCATTTACAGAGCGCTTGGCAGCATCAAAAACAAGCCTTGTCCTTTTCGCCGTTGTTAGCGCTCTGAACCCCAAATTTTCCAAACATGGCAGACGAGCAAGCGCTCCTGGCGGCGGACATCTTTATGATTGGGCTCCTAAAGATCACCGCCATCAACAGATTCTAACACAGTGGAACCTCGAGACACGAAACTAATTGGTTCCGGAGGGACTTTGTATTTTGCAATTTTCCTGAAAGATCCCCGAAAGCAGTTTTGGATGGTTTGACACGTTGTTGTTTTTTCAACACCGGGTTCCGCTGACATCACGCAACCCAGATTTCCTTACTTGGGCATGCCCAGGCTTTGCTTCGCTCTGTTGTCGAAAATTTCACAGTGTTAGTACGTTGAGCAACGGCTCCCAGGAAATGTTTGTTCGGGTGTGAGGGAAAGCTCATTTTGTTTAGCTTTCCTAAAGAGGAAACCATCAGGCAGAAGTAGTGGGAGTTGCTGATTGCCGGCCACATAATTGAAGAGAAAAATATGCTCATCTGTCAACGGCACTTCACAGGGGACTGTTTTGTGAACATGCAAAGGTCGTGTTTAAGAGTCTGAAGAGCAAACTGTAAGTAACAATTTTGCATGAGTAATGGGACAAAAGAGTGTCCCATGCACGGAGCAGAGGGAGTGTTCCCAGCATGCATGCACATTACAAGCTCACCCATGTCTGGAGATGCTAATAGAAGTTAAAAGCGGACCTTCGAAAAAAGAGAAATCGCCGTTTACTGTCAACTCCTGTACCGCCGGAATTAGGAAGTGGGGTTCGGCAGCTGTCCGGAGGTCCTCGGGAGCGCTTGGGAGTGTGACCAATCACAGTCAAGTGGGCTCGGCGAGTGGTGCATCTGGAGGAGTGCCGGTCAGGTTGGAGTAAACTACACAGATTGTTTGAGCAGGAGGCAGGAAAGTCAAGGAAACACTGCAGGAAGAGGCGCAGAGTCTGGAAGATCTAGAAAGCTTTCTGTGCGGGTTATCGTGTGAGATCTAAAGGAGCTCTAAAGGAGTCCAGAACTCAAAGGCCCGAAAATAAGTATAAGTATCTCCTTTAAACCCGGCCACTTGGGGCAGCACTCCACCCTTTTCCGGGCAAGAACCATGGACTTGGACTCGGAGGTTCTGATTCTGAAAACAAGCGTGCTTGTATACCAATGTTCATGGGAGGAACGTTAGCTTTGACAGCTTGAGCACGACAGGTGCAACACTGTGACGGTTGTGGTTCGTGCCGGCATAAACCGCCGCTTCTTTGCAATCAAGCGAGGAAGAGGCAGAGCAACACTGTGTTTGGACTCGACGCTGTATCTTAGAAACGCCGCAATGCTGCAGAATAATCTCCACAAGGCAAACGTTTTGGCCCTACATGGTCCTCCTCCTGCTGACTAACACCACAGGAACCTGATCCAAGTTGTTTTATAGTTTACCACAGGACTGTGATGTATTTGTTGCGGTCCAAATGGAATTGCTGCAGGCCACCGCCAGTATATTCATGCAACCAGTCAATAATAACGTTGTTCCTTCGACAGCACCGATGCTCGGGCTGAACTTTCCCCCGTTAACATGTCAGGCACGAGACTCAACAAAGGAGCGGCCCCACCTCTAATGACAAGTTTCCGTAACAACACGCTTGAGAAGACGTCAGCGACCTGCCCTCATTAGATCCTCACAGCAACCTGGCAACAAAGGATTGTTTTTTCTTTTCAGCAATGGAACAAATCCGGCGTGCTATTTTTAAGCCCAATGAGGTCACACGGTGACGGCGACGCCGGGCAGACGACGTAAATGCTCGTCATTCCAGTGGGGGGATTCGCAGAGAGGCACGCCAGACCCAGGGATACAAAAGACACCACATGCTTGCGTTTTCGTCCGTTGCCTAAACGTCGCTTCCATTTGATGGCTGAGATTAATTACAATTATCTTGGGGTGGTGGCACTTTTTACTAATAAATTAAAATTTGCAAAAAAATGAACAAATTAAATTAAGCAATAACTTTTTGGGGGAGGGAAAGCCACTTTCTAAACTTCTTTTGGCAGTCATAGTTTTTGCAAAAATGTAAAATTAAAATTTTAAGCAAGAAAAAAATTGTGGGTTCTTTTGCCCGTGGCACTTTCTAAAAATGAAAATAAAAAAACTCTAAAAATAGAATTAAAGAAGAAAACTGTTTCTTGTCTGTGACACTTTCTAAAAGGAAATTTAAACAGGAACAATATTTTTTGTTTGTTGAAGTGTCTAATAGTAAAGTAATTTAAAAAAATAATAAAATTAAAGAAGAAAACATTTTTTGGTCGTGGCGCTTTTTAAAAATAAAATTAAACAAGAAAATAAATGTGTTATTTTTTTTGTTTGAGCGTTTTCTAAAAAGAAATTTAAACAATAAAACTGGCAGTGGCACTTTCTGCAAAAATTGTAATTTCTAAAATTATTGCACTTTTTTTTGACCATGGCACTTTCTAAAAAATAAAATATGTCTAAAAATTTCATTAAACAAGAAAACCTTTTTTTGGCACATTCTAAACAAAATAAAACAAGAAGTATATTTTTTGGTCATGGAACATTCTGATAAGAAATAAAATAATAATAACAAAATAATAAAATTAAAATCATAATAGGCCGCACAGTGGTCGAGTGGGTAGCACATTGGCCTCACAGTCAGGAGGTTCAGGGTTCGAATCTCCATTGGGCATCTCTGTGTGGAGTTTGCATGTTCTCCCCGTGCGTGTGTGGGTTTTCTCCGGGTACTCCGGTTTCCTCCCACATTCCAAAAAAAAGCATGTTAGCTTCATTGGCCGCTCTAAATTGTCCATAGGTATGAATGTTTGTTTGTCTTTGTTTGTCTATATGTGCCCTGCGATTGGCTGGCGACCAGTCCAGGGTGTACCCCGCCTCCCGCCCAAAGTCAGCTGGGATAGGCTCCAGCATACCCGTGACCCCAATGAGGATAAGCGGCATAGAAAATGAATGAATGAATAAAATCATAATAACACATTAAAGTTTGTGAAAAAATTTAATTAAACAAAAAAAGTTTTTTTGGGGGGGCGGGGGGAGGAGGAGTTGGCCATGGTATTTTCTAAAAAAGAAAAAAGAAAAATCCAAATATTAAATTAAAGAAGAATTTATTTTGGCCATGACGCCTTCTAAAAATAACATAAAACTTTTACAAATACTGACTTTTAAGAAATTTAATCAGAGAACACCTTTTGGTTGTGGAACCTAAAATAATTTTTAAAAAATGTAATAAATAAAATAAAATAAAAAAATTTTTTTGGTCGTGGCACTTTCTAAAAATACAACAAAATTTCTAAAAGTACAATTGAACAGGACCGATTTTGGCACTGGCACTTAAAAAAAAATAAGCAAAGAAAAAAATTGTATCATTATGGCCATGGCACTTTCTAAAAATGAAAAACAATTAAATTAAACAACAAAACAAGAAAAATATTTTTTGGTCGTGGCACTGTCTAAAAATAGAGTTAAACAACAACACAAATTAAAAATATATTTTTCGCCGCGGCACTGTCTAAAAAGAAAACAAGGAAAGAAAGACAAGAAAAGAAAAAACTATTCAAAGTTGAGATAATGATGAAAATATATGAACACAAAACTCAAAGCTGAGACGCAGCCTGTGTCATGGACAGCATGTAACTTCCTAGCATATCCATGTTGGATTGGTTTTCACCTTTTTAGAACATCCATCCATTTTCAATGCGGCTTATCCTCATTAGGTTTGCGGGTATGCTGAAGCCTATCCCAGCTGACTCTGGGCGAAAGGCCAGGTACACCCTGGACTGGTTGCCAGCCAATCGGAGGGCAGGCAAACAACCATCACACTCTTGCAGCGGATTTTCAGTTCAATAGCTTCTTGTAGAAGGCCTTCCTGACATGCACACACACTCACATAGCACAATCATTAAAAAGATCTACAGTTTGGACACCCTTGGCTTAAGGTAACTTGGCGTGATTGTAAAACGGTGGTGTCAATTTGCACTGGTGCAGAACCGTACTGAATCATACGGAAAGGAGCCTCGGTGGGATATATAGTGGGCATCTACGGGCATGCCTTTCACTGACAAAGCATGCACTTTGAATAGAGCTCTTGTACTGAGGTTGTATGTAATGCTGTGGAAGCCTGCGCTGCGACAAACAACTTAAAAGCGTGCAAATCTTTTTCTCCTTTCTGATGCTCTCCCAAAAGCATGGATCTCATTAGAGTCGGCATGCATTCCTTTTTTCTTTTTTCTTTTTTTGCAGCGAGGCCAGAACACCAAACGGCCTGACTTGTCCTATCAGCTACACATTTGTTCTTCGGAAGCATCCCGAGCCAAGCAGCGATCCGGGCGACTCCACCCAGATTGCTCCACCTTGACTTGTTATTTCTGTTGGTTTCGTCATCCCTGAGATTTACACCGCCTGTGCAAAACATTGCATTCATGCCAACTGCTGTGGAGCCATCGGTGAATGAAGAGAATTCCTAGTAGCCGTTGGGTAGATCCGATTCATTCCTGTTGTTTACGTGGACGTAATGTCACGATAAACTCCGGAGGGTAGCAATCAGTACGCACTCGGGTGATTTTCATCCGGAGGGTGAACAAGAGGCTAAGCGACACCACTCCTGACGAACGGCACACGTATGGGTCGGGTTTTTGGATACAGAACTTGGGTCCGGCACTGACGCGCACCGATTTTGCCACCGGAACACATTGAGTGACCAACCAACACATATGAATGTAAGCACATTTGCAGATACAGGTAAAGTACCTGGTAACAAAGTGGTTTCAGACAACAATCACGCGCTTACCACCTTAGCTCCAAACACTGCATTGAATCGCATATTTGAACTACACTCTGGGTTTAAACATTTAGTCCATGTGCTGTCTTTGTAATTGTCTGGGAAAGCCCTGCAATGGGTTTTCAGTTGGGAGACGTGAATAAAGAGTCTTAATTTCCTTTCAAGACGGATTTGTTGGACGCGCCCACAATTCAGAATTCTGGCACAACTTCAAAGGGTGCGCTTCGCGGGCACAGTTAATACCAGGTGTCGACCGGTTCAGTACTTCCCACAGCGGGAAAGTGGGAACTGTTACCCGGCATGCCTTGCAGGTTTTTGCACGGTACTGTACATTCTATTGTTGTGCAGGCATATGAGAGTGTGTAGGCGTTACCTTGCAGGTACCTTGCAGGTCAAGGTACCTGCAGACCGATACCTGCAGACCGATCGGCGTTCCGATACCTGCAAGGTCCGTGCGGTGTGGTCACAGTCAGGTATGTTTCCATGCACAAGTAAATCAGAAATAATTTGCGCCTGTTTATGGCTACCGCGTAAAAATTTGGCTTTTCCAGTCGACCGATTCCATCGCAAAAGCATGTCAGCCAGCAGATTCGCCAGTGAGAAGCGACTTTTTTGGTGGCTTGTGTTTGTACAGGTCGTTCTGCAAATTCCCTGTTGACTTGTTTGCAGAGAGCTGGAAATACACTACATCACCGCGTCTCGGCTGCAAATGTGCTCGAGAAGGAATCGTGCCACCAACCGTCTCTGTTCAAGTGATTACGCAAAAACAATTACCCACCAGACACAATTGCTGCCCTCTATTCAAATTATAACGAGCGCCATGACCCACAATTTGCACAAAAACAATACAGGTCATGGCAGTGTGACGTACTGTACTTCATGTCATTAGCGGTTTTTCCTCACATTCACAAGCTAGCTGGCAACAAGTTTGATTGTGGCTAAAGTCCCATCCACCCACCATGGATGCATATTAGCCTTAGCATGGACACATACTGTACTAGTTTGAACAGCTACCAGCAATGCGCCCACTTGGCCACAATTACCTACAAATTGCATCCCGCCGTGGAGGCATCCAGCTGCATGATGTACAGCAATGTTCAAAATAACAGCAGTGCAATGTGAAAAACCAGATAAAGTACTGTTATTAGTACATTTTTCTATCTACGTGGCAAACGAGTTACCAGAAGGTGCAGTAGATTCTCAGAAAACAAACAAGACCCAGCATTCATGATAAGCACGCTCTTAAGTGTACTTTGATTAAAAAGTGGATTGAAGAGGGGAAAACATACGAAGAGGTGCAAAACATTTTTTTCTGTTCATTGAGAGCAATTGAGAGCAAAACCAGAGACGCGTGGCAGAAAACGGAAGACAACTATCAAAATGGATAGAAGAATAACCAGAATGGCAAAGGCTCAGCCAATGATCAGCTCCAGGATGATAAAAGACAGTCTGGAGTTACCTCAAAGTACTGTGACAGTCAGAAGACGTCTTGTGTGAAGCTAATCTATTTCCAAGAATCCCCCGCTATTAAAATCTATCTGTTAAAAAAAGGCACGTGCAGCAGAGGTTACATTTTGCCAAACGAGAGCAAAATTGTCCTTTTAGGGTCCAAGGGCCGCAGACAGTTTGTGAGACGACCCCCAAACTTTGAATTCAAGACACAGTACACAGTGAAGACAGTGAAGCATCATGATATGGGCATCTTTCTCCTACTATTTATCCCATAGCAGGGATCATGGATCAGTTTGCATTTGTCCAAAAACTTGAAGAGGTCACGTTGCCTTCTGCTGAAGAGGACATGCCCTTGAAATGGATGTTTCAACAAGACAATCACCCCAAACACACTAGTAAACCTGCAACATCTTGGTCCAAACCAGCAAAATGAATGTTATGGAGTAGAAAGTCCAATCCCCGGACCTTAATCCAATGGAGAACTTGTGGGGTGACATCAAAAATGCTGTTTGTGAAGCAAAACCAAGAAATGTTGATGAATTGTGGAATGTTGATAAAGAATGTTGGAGGGGAATAACAGCTGAAAGGTGCCACAAGTTGGTTGAGTCCATGCCACACAGACGTGAAGCACTTCTAAAAAACTAAATATTAGTTTGGTCCTTCACAGGATTGCCAAATCCTAGAAACACAAAAGTTTGTACAAAATAGTTTGGAGTTTGTAAAGTCAACGGCAGACGCTGGCACCTTTTAACACACCCCTTTCAACTAATTGCCCAATTGCACAGCCTTAAGAGCGAGCAGTCCTTGTCGCGTCCGCATTCCTCCTCCTTCTCAGCATTTCTCAAAAGTACCTGTTTTTTTCTTGCCCTGCCTGTTTATATACAGTGTGTTGCCATTAAGGTTGTTTTTGTCGTGAATTTGTTCCAAAAGGATTGTTTTTTCAGAGACCCCAAAGTTTAAATGAAAAATCCATTTTATGGGCAATCATTTGAATTGTAGATGCAGAAAACAATAATTCTAAACAATGAACGCATGAAATGTATTGCTGACGCGGATCTCCCGTACATGCTGTTTCTCGCCTTCTTTAGCAAATTGCTGGCACTCAGGTTTTTTTTGCCCCCATGGCGGATTATTTATGGTAAATGGTTTGAGCTTTGACACTGTTTCCGTATTGACCTACTGATGATGGAGCATCAGGAGCAGGCGGGGGGTTGAGTATCTTGCCCGACGATACTTCAACATTTTTACGGGTTGACGAAGGATCGAACCAGCAACCCCCAGGTTGGGAGATGACTACTCCTGGTTCATTTGTCAGTCACATAAAACATGCAAAGACAGGGAATGAGAAATGCTTACGGTGCTGTGCTTTGTTTGGGCGCTTGCGGAATGATACCGTACAGTGGAAGCTGACAAGTTTGTCACGTACAGAGCAGGAATGTAAAAAGTACAAATAATTTGCGAAAATAGCGGCAGGCAGTAGTACCAGCGGAGACTCCTACACTCGATGAATGAGAATATAGACAGGCGTGATAGATAGAAAGATACAGTAATCTATATAATAAGAGCAGTGAAGGCAGCAGCGGTGTTCATGTGGGTAGCATGCTGGCCTCACAGTCAGGAGGTTCAGGGTGCGAATCTCCGCTCGGCATCTCGGTGTGGAGTTTGCATGTTCTCCCCGTGCGCGTGTGGGTTTTCTCCGGGTACTCCGGTTTTCCTCCCAGGTTGCAAAACAAAATGTGCACGTTAGCTTAATTGGCGTCTCTAAATTGTCCATAAATTGCCCAGCGATTGGCTGGCGACCAGTCCAGGGTGTACCCCGCCTCCCGCCTCAAGTCAGCTGGCATAGGCTCCAGCATACCCGCGAGCCTAAAGAGGACAAACGGCATAGAAAATGGATGGGTGGATAAAATCAGTACTTCATCTGGTTAGTCACATGGGACTGCTATCATTTTGAGCACTACTGATTGCGCGTACAATCTGATTAATGTGTTCACGTGCGTGTCTGAAAGCTAGTTTTACGCCAGTTGCCATGCAAAAATGTGTTTATTTTGAGTGCATGTAAATGTACTGATTTTGTGTGACCCACATGTGTTACTTTTGGTTGCACCGTGAGGGAGGGAGGCATTTAGTTTGATGACTTCCTGCTGCTTTGTGTTAGTGTCAATGTACATACTGTATTTTTATGCAGTTACGTAATCCCCGCAAACGGGATCTACTGCAGGGGGTGTCCAAAGTGCAGCCATTTGCAAAATATAATTCATCAAGAAAAATCATTTTAGTAGCATGAAGTTGAAAGATCAAAGACGACATTTTTGTTTTTTTTTAAATCAAAATATTATGGCAATAAAATCATACTACAGTTAGAAGAACATTTACAAGAAGGAAGTTGAACCAGTTGGAGGAAAATCAGCTGTAGTTTTACTAGATTAATATCCAAATATGCCAATTTTACAAGAATAAACTCAAAATATGCGGAAAAATAATGTCATGGGGTTTAAATATTTAAAAAATAATACATGTCTTTTTGGTTGCACTAAAACAACTTTTTTTAAATGTTATAATAATATGAGAAGAAAATTATTTAATAGGTTGGGAAAAAACGCAATAAATGGAGGGAAAATATATCTAAGTTCATAAAAATTATAGGCCCATGTCACAAAACTGTTAGGCTGTTTTATATATGTATATATATTATATAGAATAGAATGGAATAGTCTTTATTGACATTGCACAGTAGTCACAACAAAATTGTACTCTGCACCACATTATAGTAAAAAGTGAAAACGACAATAAATAAATACATATATACTAATATTTAACTTGCTTTACAAAATATCATCCTTTATAGCATCCTTGCTTTTTTCTGTATGCGGCCTTTGCTGGAAAAAGTTTGGATCTACTCGGTATGGATACACACACGGGGTTAGACGGCCCAAACCTGCGAGTGCGTGCGGCACGCAGACAAAGCTTCTCATTGAGCTCCAAGCATCGAGGAGGACGGAAATGGTAACACGAGAGGCGTGAGCAGGCGGGAGAGAAGGACGGAAAGATAAATAAGACATGCGCCGGACTTTGCACGACCGCCGTAGAACCATTTCTGCAACTTTTCCTTTCATTTGACACCCTCCTGGTGTGTTTCCTCCCCGCACGTCAGTATGGATGCACGCTTTAATGAGGCATAAATGATTGAAGCGGTTTCACTTGACAACGGTGATAATGGTGTTTCACGGGGCCAGCGATACACTTGATCACTGGGCGTGACTGCAGATGAACGCCGCTGTTGTCTGGCCAGTTGTCCGCCTCTGCCGTGGCGTGCAGGAAAAGTTCCAGGATGGAAAACTCTGCATGTAATGGAGCAGCAAAGATAACAGCACGGTGCTATTCAAACACACAGATATTAATGAAGTTCCGCAACGCGATAAACGAGGAGCCGCACGCAAACAAGCTGCAGATGTCTGCACAGTCTCCGGGAAACACGCACACATGCGCCAACGCATGCTGAGGGCCACAATAGACACATAGCTGAAGCGTGAGTCATCCCGGCACACTTGATCGTGTCCCTTCCCGCTCTTCTCACCCGCCGCGTGGCTTCAAATTTTAACTGGACAGAAACAAAAGGGCCAAAACGTTGCATGGGAGGATGAGCCAATGGTGTCCCAATTGGGAGCAAAGTTGGATTTCTTCGCTTGGATGGAGGCCAAAACAGTTCCAAAAAGCTTTTCACTACCAAAGCTTCATCAAGATCAGGGCTGTCCAAACGTTGTCCAGCTTGGGCCCCATGCTGTAAAACGAAAGGATGCAAGGACCACTTGGATATAAGAACAGTGCATGTAAGATGGCTGGTTAAACTGCCGCCTAAATACACTTTGCAAAACATCAAAAGGGGCCTTTGCATCCTTTCATTTTTCAATATGTGGCTCTGATAATTTGATATTTTATAAAGAAGTTATACTGTATATATTTCAAGAATAAAAACTCATCTCAGTTTTTGTATTGGAGACAAACCATGTTATTGGTATGAACTTACAATGCAGTTTTTGCTCTATTTTTACCATTTTCACTGTTGTTGTTTTTTATTTTCCAAATATTTTAATGTTCTTCTTACATAATCTTCATAAATGTTCTTTTCAGAGTCTTCTTTAGTCCATATTTTTGTTTTATTTCTATATTATAACTTTTTCCCCACCTAATTTAAAAAAAAATCAAATTTTATTTTGTTTTTCATAAAATTACAACTTAAAAAATAGTTTAAAAAAAAATTACTATTATTACTAGTGACGTGGCCAAGAGACGTGGAAGCTTATATCACGTTTTGAGGTCTTACGCTGCAGTCTCGGACACACCTCAAGTAAATTTGATCGAGAGTTGAATTACTGCAGCTTCGGTTTGGACTATTCGAGTGGGGGGCCAACCGTCCGCTATCACCAACAAGTTTCTAAAAGCTGAACTCCTGCATTTAAAATAAGGGGCAGGGGCATGGTGGCGCAAAAGAAGATGGCTACAGAGGTTTTATTTCATGGGAGGAGGCGATGAATGAATAAAATGGCGATGAATGACTTTTCTGGCAGGCTGCAGTTTAACTAGCCACATTACATGCACTGTTCAGAAAAATGCATTTATTTAATCAAAACTTTGAAAAATCTTTCTGTGTACTAAATACCCTACGTACACCTGCGGCATGAATGTAAATGTTTTTTCTTTTTAAATTTAGTGGGTGCAACTTACATACCCGTGTGCTTTATAGTCTGTGCTTCTATCAATGAATGAATGTGGCTTGCTGGACTGCAAACTCTCCACACAGGGTAGTACCGAACAGTGCTCAGCGCTGTTCTATGCGGCAAAAATTAGATTTGGGCGCAAATGGATTCTACCAATACCAATTGGATTTGTAAGGTTCAGAGAAAGCATCGGAATGCAGGGAAATCCGCGACGCTGAATGGGGGCCTCAGACTGAAATGAACGCTTTAAAGCAGCTTTGGTTACATACGGTACAGTAGTGTCCCAAATAATAGCAGTCTAATGTGACTAACCAGATGAAGTACTGTTATTAGTATATTTTTATTACTACATGGCAAACAAGTTACCAGTAGGTGCAGTAGATTCTCCTAAAAACCAACAAGACCCAGCATTTGAGATAGGCACGCTCTTAAGGCTCTGCGATTGGGCAATTAGTTGAAAGGGGGTAGTAATTTTACTCTCATCAGTCCACAAAATGTTCCTCCATTTCTCTTTAGGCCAGTTGATGTGTTCTTTGGCAAATTGTAACCTCTTCTTCACATGCCTTTGTTTTAACAGAGGGACTTTGCGGGGGATTCTTGTAAATATATTAGCTTCACACAGACGTCTTCTTACTGTCACAGTACTTACAGGTAACTTCAGAATGTCTTTGATCATCCTGGAGCTGATCATCGGCTGAACCTTTGCCATTCTGGTTATTCTTCCATCCGTTTAGATAATTGTCTTCCGTTTTCTGCCACATGTATCTGGTTTTGCTCTCAATGAACAGACAAAAATGTTTTGCACCTCTTCGTAAGTTTTCCCCTCTCCAATCAAGTTTTTAATCAAAGTATGCTGTTCTTCTGAACAATGTCTTCTATGACCCATTTCCCTCAGGCTTTCAAAGAGAAATGATGTTCAACATGTGTTGCTTTCATCCTTAAATAGGGGCCACCTGAGTCACACCTCTTTTTTAACTAAATTGATGACTGATTGAATGCCGCACTGCTATTTTGTGAACACACCCCTTTCAACTAACTGCCCAAATTGCACAGCCTTAAGAGCGTCTGGTTTTCTGAGAATCTACCGCACCTACTGGTAACTTGTTTGCCATGTAGCAATAAAAATATACCAATAGCAGTACTTCATCTGGTTAGTCACACTGGATTGCTATTATTTTGAACACTATTGTATCTGCAAAGCTTGCAAATGACAAAAGGAAGTCTGGTTAGATGCACAAAAGGAAGTGTTAACATGTTCTCAGTGGAGCAGAACTTGGCTAGTCGCTAACATCCACCCTACTTTCATTATCATTCATTACACCAGCAAGCCCGGTGTCGGTAAACCAGTCAGGTGCAAGAACTGTATCCAACCGATCCAAGCAATGAAAACCCCACGTGCTATTCCACCTGACCGCCACTCCACTGAGGCGCGCCCCCGGTCTCGGGTCTGCAGGCACCAGTGTGTGCTTTGAATAATCAAATGTGCTCGCGCTGGACTGCCGACGTGCCCTAGAGCTAACGCCGATAACAGCACGAGGACAACGGGTTGCGGTCCGGCCTGCAAACCTCTTCCACTGCCTTGCAAATCAGCAGGTGAATGTTAAGCGAGGTACCACTGTGTGTCTTACAGGGGTTGTTGTGGTTCCATGTTTGCCATCAATCAAAGATCAATACATAATTCCCTCGACAGCGCTCTAAGCGTGTTTGCCACATGACCTCGGCGTGCGTTGGTGCGGACTACACATGCGAGAAGGTGAGGTAAACAGGGGGCGGTGTGTGTGATCCCGTTCCTGAGGACAAACAGCATCTCCTGGGAGGAGAATCCAAAAACACGGATGTGAAGAAACAATGGCCCGGGCCAGGGGCACTTCAGTCACGGCGGCGTCTTTTTTCGCGTATCCGCCAGTAACACTGATTGAATTGGTGTCACTCCAGCTGGCATGCTTGGTGGTTGACAGGAAAAGACACACCTTTTGCTAAGCACAGCCAAAAAGGAACCCACGCGAAACCAGTTTGTTAACTACACAACGCAGGTGTCTGAAGTCAACCTCCTGTAAATAAAAGGCAAAACACTTCAAAACTCGCTGCTTGAAGTTTGTTGGTGTTTTTATGCCTGAACTTATAGCTTGCAAATGGTTAGACATAAAATCACCAGTATGACCCAAAGTTTGTGATGGGAGTGAATTCACTCATCTGATTTGCATATTATGACATCACCGGGCTCAGAATTTGTCAGGGCCGTCTCCACAATCCCATCCATCCATTTTCTATACCGCTTATCCTCATTAGGCTCGCGGGGATGCTGGAGCCTATCCCGGCTGACTTTGGGCGGGAGGCGGGGTACACCCTGGACTGGTCCCCAGCCAATCGCTGGGCAATTTATGGACAATTTAGAGTCGCCAATGAAGCTAACATGCATGTTTTTGGAATGTGGGAGGAAAGCGGAGTACCCGGAGAAAACCCACACGCACGGGGAGAACATGCAAACTCCACACAGAGATGCCCAACGGGGATTCGAACCCTGAACCTTCTGACTGTGAAGCCAGCATGCTACCCACTTGAACACCGCTGCTGCCTTCACTGTATCTTTCTATCTATCACGCCCGTCTATATTCTCATTCATCGAGGGTATCTGTCTATTCTTCCAAGGAGTCTCCCGCTGGTACTACCGCGTCTGCCTGCCGCTATTTCCGCATTTTTTTTTTTTTTTACATTCCTGCTCTGTACGTAACAAACCTGTCAGCTTCCACTGTACGGTATCATTCCGCAAGCGCCCTAACAAAGCACAGCACCGTAAGCATTTCTCATTCCCTGTCTTTGCATGTTTTATGTGACTGACAAATGAACCAGGAGTAGTCATCTCCCAACCTGGAGGTTGCTGGTTCGATCCTCCGTCAACCCGTGATACTGTTGAAGTATCGTCGGGCAAGATACTCAACCCCCCGCCTGCTCCTGATGCTCTGCCATCAGTAGGTAAATATGGAAACAATGTCAAAGCACAAACCATTTACCATATATAACCTGCCATGGGGGCAAAAAAAAAAGTTGAGTGCCAGCGATTGGCTGAAGAAGGCGAGAAACTGGATGTACGGGAGATCCGCATCAGCAATGAGTTTCATCTTTCGTCGTTTAGAATTATTTTTGCATTGTTTTCTGCGTCTACAATTAAAATGATTGCCCATTAAATGGATTTTTCATTTAAACTTCGGAGTTTCTGGGAAAAAAAAGCCTTTTGGAGCAAATTCATAACAAAAACAGCCTTGATGGCAACACACTGTATAAAAACGGACAGGGCAAGAGAAAAACAAGTACTTTTGGGAAAGGGTGAGGAGGGGAGGAATGTGAACGAGACAAGGAAGAGGATGCGTAGCCTGAGAGGAAGGCGGGCGAGCACATGCCCGAGGTAGGGAGAAGTGGACAAGGGGAGGATGCAGGGGGTTGAAAGAGGAGGTAGTGCGGGGGAGAAAGAGTGGGAAGCATTTCCCCCCAAAGACCGTCAAAGAGGCCCCCGTGGGTGGAGTGGAAAAGGAAAGAAAGGCGGCATTGAGGGGCCCGTCCGACACCAAGGTTGCGTCATGATTTCACGGAAACACGCGTTTGCCTTCCAGGCCACGTTGAAAGCTCTAACGCCGGTGCTCTGTACGCCAGACGGGAGGGAAACGGGCCAATGGAACACGAGGAATAAACACAGCCGGGTGACTCACCCTTTCTGGGATGGGAGACGTGAGCGGGGATGGCGGGGGCTGCACGGGGGTGGCGGGGGCCGCACGGGTGCACCTCCCGAGCCCTCCAAAAAACACACCCCGATGAAGGCATTCACGCGTGCCCACACGGACACGCAAGCACGGGAGCGGGGACAAGCGGCCTATTGTCCGTAAGTCCCGCACCTACAAATCCTTCCCTCCGTGCAGGGCTGGAGTTTTGAATTCAGGGGGATTTGGAGTGTGGCTGTGCGGCTCATGTGGCAAGACGTGAAAATAATCCCTTTTTTTTCTAATCTTCCTAGCGCCATAATTATCCCCTTTCCTCCCTCCCTCCCCGCCGGCACCACACTCAGCAGCTCTTTGACTCGACTCCGCTTGGACTACGGATGACATCTGCTTTCTATTCCGCATACGGCTTATTGGTGACAAGAGGCTTCGAGAGACGATGAACGCAGCAGATCTGCAGGGAAGCACTCGCTGGTTCCGTCAGGAAGAAAACCCTCCTTGTTTCATCGGCCAGTGACACATTCTAAAAATGTGTCACTTTGCAAGACTACAGTCAAAATGTTGAGAAAAAAGTTGTTATTATACAGGAATAATGTTGTAATAACTTGGGGCATTTTAGCAGCGCATAGTGGAAATATGAAGGGAAACTTATGTTGATAAAGTTGTCCTTTTTGTAAAAGTCCAAATATTACAGGAGTAACATCGGCACTACTAGTTTAAAATATTGCCGTAATTTTACGAGTAAAAAGTATAAAAAAGTCGCCATTTTTAAGAGAATAAACTTTTTTGCATTGGCGAAAGCACAGAGTGGACTCTCTCCTGCTGCCTGTTTAGAGGCGGGAGACGATGGCAATATAGTACACTGAGACTGGCCAAATAGCGACTTTCTACTGACCTCATTGTGTGACTCATTAATTAACTCATTAATTAAGTACTGTGCCAGTCCTAGTGCCCGCCAGACGGGTTTTTTTCCTGGACAAGAAATTTGACACCTTGTGATGCCCCTAGAAAGTAGCGATGTGTCGGTTGCAAACGGCTCTTTGAAGTGAACGGCAGGAGTCGGCTTGCGTCGTCAACGGGAACCAATTCAGAGCCGATTTGGGTTTTTCCTCGTCTTTTTTCCCGGTTAAATAGTGACGGGATAGGGGCGGGGTTAAACAACGCTAATCGATTCAATTAAGACAACGGAAAACTCTGAGGAGCCGGCTCTTTGTAGTGAACGGAGCCCAAAGAAGCGGCTCTCAAAAAGGAGTGGGAATTTCCATCACCTAGGGTTAGGGTTAGGATGATGAAGGAAATGTACAAACAGTCCCATATGAGAGGCTAAAATTGGAGGATATTAATGTGTTTAAATGAAAAAAAAACAATTACTGGAATACCGATGTAGCTGCTCATTAATTGGATAATCGATTCATCATCAATTAACGGTTGCAGCTCTCCTGCTACTACCTCGTGGGTGATAAACAACAAAGCGCTGAACATAACACCTAACTTAAAACTGTTATTTCCACATTGCCCGCAAGGCATGCTGGGTAGTCGGGCGGCAACAACAGTATGAGCCATGAGCATGCCTTGCGGTGGGCGGTGTTTTTTTTGGCAGGGAGGTTCCTTTGCGTTGTTTGCATGGCTGTTTTTGTACGAGCTTCAGATTGATCGGACTATTCTGGCGACACGAGCGGGCCACAACAGCGCCGCAAGTCATGTGGCCAGTTACAGTTTTGATGGTAAAGGTTTACGAAGTGGAATTTGGATTGGCCCGAGGGCCGGATTAAGATGGCTGGCGGGCCAGATGTGGCTGCTACAATCCTTTTCTGGGTATGGAGCTGTCCTTTCTAGTCTTTGTGCATGAAGCAATGCTGCCAACTGGAGCTCTCCGGTTGCGGTCCAGATTGGACGCCCTGAGAATACGAGGACCTGGACGCGATTGACCTGCTCTGAGGCGGCGACGACCTTGAAAGAATGTCACACAAACTGCCATTGGTGTGTGTGTGTGTGTGTGTGTGTGTGTCTACCTTGGTGTCAACAATGGAGCAGGCAATCTGTTTGACGTAGGCCAGGTCTGCACTCTGCGGCATCAGCACCGACTCTCGGGTCAACCCGATCTGGATGCTGAAGGACACCCCGGGTGGGGTCGGGGACATCAGGGCCCCGGGGCCACCGCCCGATGAACCCTGCCCTTGGATCACGTCCATCGGTGGGAAGGGACCCTGCGGGGACAAGGAGGGCGTGTGGACCGGGCTCAGGGCAGAAGAACCAGGCAGCGTCGGCGAGGCCCCCGGAGGGAAGAAGATCTGGCCCGGGCTCACGCTGGGGCTGGGGTTGTCCATCTTCACGCCCGTGAAGCTCTGGAAACTCAACAACACACACTCGGGAGAGGACAGGCTCATTCGCAGGCGCTCAAGGAGCTCATTTGAGCTTCCCGCGGGAATAAAAGGCAGGAGTTGCACTCCTGTGAGCTTGAACCTCCTCCGCCCGCTGCGGTCGCTCTCGGTCGGTTCCGCCACTGAGGAGAATGTCCACAAAACCTGACAGCCGAACCGTCAGAGAGACAGAAAAAGAAAGAAGTTGGGGAACTTTGCCGGTCTCCCTCGTAAGCTCTACAAAATGGCCTCCCCTTCGACAGGAAACGGCGACAATGAACGCGGTCGACAGATTGCGCTCATTTTACGAGTCTTTCAGTTTCAGCCCCACGCGGCTTTTCGCAGCAAAGAACAACAGCACAGGAGAGAGAGAGAGAGAAATGAAAGAACCGCCTACTCCGCCCGCAGCCCGAACGGGAAGCGGCATGACTGGCAGACGTCTCGGCCAATGGAGAGTCAGCAAGGGTGGAGCTTTTGCTGTGAACGCCGAGGCTTCCGCCTTCCGACTTCCTGGACGTCTTGTAGTGGTGGAAATGTCGGCTCTTTCTAGGGAGCCGGTTCTTTTGGCCCCGCTTCACCAAAAACAACTCGTTATTTCGGCTCCCAAGTGGCCGCGCGTAGGCTTTTGATGTCTTCATTCATTTTCTATACCGCTTATCCTCATTAGGGTCGCTAATTTATTACAAAATAATGTGTATTGTGTAAAAATGATTAGTATTATACAAATATATATTTGGTCAAATGCAAATTTCTATGTATTTACAATCCAGCGATGGAAAAGGAAGCCAATTGTTTTAAGTTTCGGTTGACTCAAAAGAACCGGATCTTTCAGCTCCTCGTGCGTTTTTGTTGTCTTAAATGAATGTATTACCAAATTATGTGTATAGTGTAAAAATAACCACTAACGTTAAAAACATGACATCAAATGTTTGTTTAAATCCACACCAAATGTTTATTACTACGAGGAGAAGACAACTAATCAGCTTTCGCTTGGCTCACACAAACGGGAGCCGGCTCCTGGAGCCGATTCGTTCGCTACCGACACATGACTACTTTCTTGGCTTCTCGGTTCTTTGCTCTTTTCCCTGCAGATCCTCTTTCATTGCCCGAGCGGGGGGAAAGTAACTCCACACCAATCCTCCTCTTCCCCGTGTCCCTCCGTCAATTTTGTTCTCTCCTCTTTCTCCACTTTTGACACACTTTATTCCAAGCCTCAAAATACCACCACCCCTGCTACCCTAAGATCAGGTTTTGATGGACACAGTCAGAGATGCATTAATGTACCAATTCAAAAAAAAAAAACTATTCTATTGTATTATTTTGACTTTTCTCTCTCATTTACCACAAAAAAACAAAGTTTCAGCAACAGTGACCAAAGACGAAGTCGCCAAAACAAGCACCTGAACGGAAAAGGTGTAATATGCAGGCCAGGCCGGTGGTTGGCCGTGTAGACTCTGTCAGAGAGCTATTTACCACTTTAAAAATCCACAAAGTAACAAATAAGGTGTTGTAAAATTTAGCAAATGTTTACACAACCAATTACTACATATAAAGAAACTTATTGCACTAAATGGCTGCAAAATGAACGCCAGGCCAGTAGTTGGCGATGTAACACAACAAAACTGCAAACAAAAATTCAAAATATAAATATTTGCTGTACAATCCCAGTCATTTACCAATTAAAAGATAAAAATGAAAAAATCAAGCTTGATTAGCTTTTTCTCCTGTCGTTAACGACACACTTTAGCTAAAGAAAACAATAACACGGCCAATCAGCATCTGTTGTTGTGGTTCCACTTTTGGCCACAGAGGGGCGGTGTTTCCCAAAGTGGTAAGAGTACAATAAACCATTAAAACCGTGGTTGGATATTCTCCATCATCCTGAGTCCTAAAATGAGGATATTTGCTCCAGTTCTTCGGTTATGAGTGTATTGCAATATAAGCTAGAGAAAACACACTTCACACAGTGTTACTGTACAAAATCATGTTTTTATCCTTAACATACAACAAGCGACCCATAAAAGAAACAAAAAACAAAACAGGAGTCTCATCTGATACAAGCTAGAATGCAGTTCAAAAATATATAATAAACCAAATTAATAATAATAATAATAATAAAAAGCAGGTCTCTTATCCCTTGTAGTTAGAGGAAATTGTTTGAATTCAGTTTAATATGATGTACAAAGTATCACACAGTGATAAATTGCTAATAAAAAAATAAAAACACAAAAAAGAGAGTCCTTTACCTTGGCCTCTGACTGGTACGTTTTTTTGTCGTCATTTTCTTTTTCCTTTTTTTTTTTTGCATCTTTGTTTTGATTTATTTTTATAGTTTTTTTTTTTTTTTTACAAGTTGTACATTGTCACCAATCACAAGCAACTCCTACGCTAGTAAAGGAGAATGAATCGTGTTTAATAATACTACAGAATTCTTACATCTTCATTGGAATCAAAAGAGGCAAGAAAAGAAAGCCAACAAAGACATTTGATTTATTTTTCTCACTGATTTGTCTGCACTCTTGCGGGGATGGGGGCTTTTAGGGAAACCCCACTAGATAAATATTGCGGCTCGATGCTTGTTTTGTACAGGAAGTCCGCACTGTGTCGACGCAGCACTGACAAAACACATTGATTTCCAAACAACTCTGCCAAAACAACAGAAAAGGCTGCAATATGCATGCCAGGCCAGTAGTTGGCACTGCGGCATATGCACCCTCATAGTTCCTGGTCCTCCCGAGTGTTTTCCAACAGCAGGTTTAAAATGTGGCATTTCACAAGCAACGGTGCACGTCAACTTAAGCAACCAAAGGCCACAGACCAGAACCCGGGGTGCCTTCACAGACATTATTGGGAAAAAAATAAAAATAATTAAAAAAAGACAGTGGAAAAACAACATCAGTTGAGAATCGCCCGTTTTAAAGAATTATTTTAGATTCGACGCTAGAGGACAAAAACAACCCTGTTTGAATGCTGGGCCCCCTCTTGATGATTTAGGAACATTTCTCTGACCCCTGTGGTACCCTGTTATCTTAAGTTGCCAGTCGGACAACTTTTTCTACACATTCTAGGGATGGGCATCATCATTGGCTGATAAGTTGACAGGTCGCTGAATTGTGAGCATTTCAGGCTGAACTGGACGTGAACTTCCGCTTTATTGCAACTCCTCATTCATTTCTGCTCACATGGAATCACAGGAGTGCCAAAAATGAAAAGGAAATGCACGTGGACATATAAACAGAATCCATAATACAAAAATATACTAATGTAGTCATATTCTTCTTCCATTTTGTCCTTGCTTTTCCTGTATTGTCTTTTCCGTTTGCTTTTTTGTCATTGCATTTACCGGTAAAAGCAAATACAATGACCCGCCCACAACGCCACAACTACTCAATCCCTCCATGCAGTGGCTATGTAGTAGCTGTGTTTAAAAGCAGATTTCCGGACAAAATGTCATGACAGTAGGTAACATCACCCTCACGCCACCATGACCATACGTCTCACACGGTAAGAATGTCCATATTGAAGCCGCTGAAAAATGCAGCTAATAGCCTGGCCGGGACTAGTCACCCCGGCAGAATGAGGGCGTTGCTTAGACAAAACAGAAAAAATCAACGACAAAATGGAAAAGACAAAGACAAAACAGAAAAAATCAACGACAAAAATGGAAAAGACAAAACAGGAAAATCAACAACAAAAATGGAAAAGACAAAACAGGAAAATCCACAACAAAAATGGAAAAGACAAAAAACAAACCAGAATAATCAACGACAAAATGCAAAAGACAAAGACAAAACAGGAAAATCAACGACAAAAATGGAAAAGACAAAGACAAAACAGAAAAATCAACGACTGTAAGGAAAAGACAAAGACAAAAGAGGAAAACCAACGATAAAATAGAAAAGACAAAGACAAAACAAAAAAATCAAGGACAAAATTAAAAGACAAAACAAGCAAATCAACACCAAAATGGGAAAGAGAAAGACAAAACAGGAAAACCAACAAAAAAATGGAAAAACAATATGACTACATTAGTATATTTTGTATTATTGAATCTATTTATTGCTATTTCCACATCAATTTCCTTTTAATTTGGCACTTCTGTAATTCCATAGCTCATACCTGTCAATATGGGACACTTGCCAAGAAAATACCTTTACAAGAAAGCCAAAAATACAAAGTTTAATCCCTTAAAAAAACCAAACCGGATGAGTTGTCCCTATTCAGTCCCATGCCCGTCCCTCATCTATAGGACGTGGTGAAAAGTTAGCGTATGTATGCCCTCACAAAGTGATTTTTCTTTTAGTCTACAAAACTGCACTCCCCTAACAAAGCAGCGGGTTAGCGAAGCGCTCCTAAGACAAAACCAACAAAAACACGACGCTCTTCCACGGCATCCCCACTCATGACGTGGCCTCCTGTGCACGGGGAGAAAAGGGAGCGAGCTAGAGAGACATGCTACCTGTGCAACTCCTGCACTACCAGCCCGAGGCGATGACCAGCTTCTATGTTTTTTTTTGTTTATAAAGCCTGAATGCACCCGCTGACAAAGGAACACAAAACAATGCGAGGAAGCTGCACTCGCATCTCACAGACGAGGCCATTTAGGTATAAAAACAAAAACATCTGACGTGAAGTCTGCCAAAAAAAACATAAGACGCTTCTATAGCACCATGATTTCACTAGTGCGGTTACAGATACACGCGCTGTACAGTAAAAAAGCAGCGCAATTGGCTGCCAACACACACACACACACACACGCTTGGCCACGCCCTGCTCTCCCCTCCCAACCTTAACTGGGTATAAACATTCACGGCACGCACACAGGGATCCTAGGGGTCGTGGCAAAGTTGAAATTAAAGCTATTAAAGTGGAAACAGTGGCATGTGGAACATTCTTGGACCTTGAATAAGAAAACCACACACACACACGCACGCACGCACGCACACACAGCTGCTTTAAAGTCTTTGGAATGATATCACCGTTATCAGCCATACGCCGCGATACCAGCAGGCTACTTACTGGTTCATTCATTGACGACGGGTGTGTTGACTATAAAAAATAAAAATAAAAAAACGTGAAATTGCGTTTGTGGGCCGTGCAAACACATCTACTTCTCGTGTGCACTGAAATGAGTAGACTTGCAGGTTAGGATGGGGGGTGGAGAAAGCAGAAGAGCAAACTGTAGTGTAGAAAAAAGTCCACGTGCGATGTGGTGGTCCGTATAACAACGAGTCGCTGAGCCGTAAAACTGCGAGGAATGAGGGGCGGTGACGTCCTGTGACAATAACCCAGCCAGTGGGTTGCAGGACAACAGTGTGTGTGTGCGTGTGTGTGTGTGGACGCATGAGGTGGGGGACGGATGATGTCCGCTGTTCTCCTGTGGCCCGGTTGAAGGTGTCTGGAAAGATAAAGACAGAAACAAGGTTACACTGGAACCCTCGGTTCCCTCCATCCTTGAGTGAGCTGGAGCCTATCCCAGATGACTTCAGGCGAGGGGCAGGGTACCCCTCCAGTCAATGACAGGACACATAAATGAGGCGGGTCAGATTGGGACTCTATACAGCAGGGGTCTCAAATATTTTGTTGCCCCCCCCAGCTTTACATGGAAGTTTATTGTGGTGCTTGGATGGCATGGCAGTAGATGGGGTTTGCGGCGCACTGCGCAATCCATCTGCTCTGGCGTGCCCTCAAATGTATCTGGTCTGGTTCAGAGTTCAGATCGCATTGATGGATTCTTTTAAAAAAAATTTTATCTAGCAGCGTAGCGTAGCTGCGTAGGGTGTGGGAGTAGAATTGATGCCAGGGCCATTTATAGGGCTGCTTTGTTCTCTGTGCATCGACTAAACACGACACACCAAGTGAATTAAAATACTCTATATTCCACAGCTCCAAAATGGTCTTTTTCTAAACAAATGTGGCTCTGCTGTGTGAGAGGAAGCGCTGCCAGGTCCCTAGGAGTAAAAAGTAGGCATGAGAAGTCATTTTAAGAAAACAAAACAAAACAAAACATTGAATTAGTTTAAAGAACTGTAAAATGTAGCTGAAAACTGAAATTAATTACTGATTTAAATACTTAAGTTCTTAATTTGTTTATGTATTTGTTGATTGATTGTTTTATTGGTAGTTTTGTAGTGAAAACAGCTAACAGTACAGGATGTTCCATACAATATGACTACCAAAGAAGGGATGTACTCAAGAAAAGTAATACGACTTCTTTACACCAGCGTCCTTGTTTATCTTATTTTGTGTTGAAAAAAAAAAAAAGATGTTTGAGAAGATTGTATTTAGAAAAAATGTTTAGTTTAAATGGCGCGCCAAGACTCCATTGGCCCCAAGGTAAATTGAATTTGAGACCCCTGCTATATAGCATTTTATTTGGATATTTAAATCTTTAGAATTCCATCCATCCATCACATTTTCTCCTGCTTGTCCATGGTCAGGTGGCGTGGGCAGAAGGCAAACCCAGACTTCCCTCTCCCCACTACTTTGTCCAGCTCCTCCCAGTGGATCCCAAGGCGTTCCCAGACCAGTTGAGTGACACAGTCTCTCAAACGTGTCTTGGGTCTTCCACCGAGACCTCCTACCGGTTGGACACGCCCTGAACACCTCTTCAGGAAAGCATCCGGCAGTCATCCTAACCAGATGCCTGAGGCACCTCATCTGGTTCTCTCAATGTTGGGAGCAGCAGCAGGGGTTCTACTCAGAGTTTTTCCTGGATGACAGTGTTTCTCTCCCTATCTCAAAGGGAGAGCCCAGCCACCCTGCGGAGAAAACTCTTTTTGGCCTCACGTACCCGCGATCTTGTCCTTTCGGTCACTACCCAAAGCCCATGACCATAGATGAGGGTAGGAATGTAGATCAACCGGTGAGCTGAGAGCTTTGCCGGCTAAGCTCCCTCTTCACCACAACGGACCGATGCAGAGGTACTTAAACTCCTCCACTTGAGGCAGGACCACATCCCCGACCCGGAGATTGCACTCCACCCTTTTCCGAGCGAGAACCATCGACTCGGACTTGGAGGTGCTGATTCTCATCCCAGCTGCTTCACACTCAGCTGAGAACCGATCCAGCGACAGCTCGATAAAGCCAACAGGACCACATCATCCGTAAAAAGCAGAGACCCAATCCTGCGGCCACCAAACCCCTTGAACCCTGGCTGCACCTAGAAATTCTGCCCATAAAAGTAATGAACAGAATCGGTGACCAAAGGGCACCCCTGGAGGACCCCAACACTACCTGGAAACGGGTCTAACTTGTCAGAAATGCAAACCAAACTCTTGACACCAGTCAGGGAAAAAACTGTCTGAATTAGGTGGTCCGATACCCACAGAATTCCTCAAGGAACACGGTTGAATGCCTTCTCCAAGTCCACAAAACACATGTAGACTGGTTGGGCAAACTCTCATGCAACCTCAAGGACCCTGTTGAGAATATAGAGCTGGTCCACAGGTTCCATGTTCAGGACGAAAACCACACCTGTCCTCCTGAATCTAAGATTCGACTATCCGATGGCTCCTCCTCCCCAGAACCCCTGAATAAACCATACCAGGAAGTCTGAGGAGTGTGATCCCACGATAGTTGGAACACACACTCTTGGTCCCCCTTCTTAAAAAGCGGGACCACCACCCCTGATGTCCACGCGATGCTGCGAGTGCCAGTGTACATCTTTAGACTTGTATTCTCTTCATGTGTGACGTCAGTCACTGTGGCAACGAGTGCTGTGTCCGATTATTCTTTCCCAAGTTCCCCACCACATGGTAGCAGTTCACATCCTTTGCGCATCTGACGAGGATGTACCCTCTTGCGCAAAATGTGTTCTGTGTCTCAGAAAAGTTCCAGGTCTGCGGAATTGTATCCTTCCGCCACAAGTCTCTCGCCGCTCCTCGCTCGCTGAGCTTAGCAAATGGCGAAGGATTTCTACGAATGACATCAACATCAACACTCCTGAAACCAACAACAAGTTTGGAATCCATCCTAAAATAGTTCTAAATCCTTCAAATAAAGGGTCGTGTCTCGTACCCGGTCCCAGCGCAGTGTTGTCAGACGAAGATCTTGGCGAGTGCGTCGGCGCCGGCGCTGGCGATGAAGGGCTGCGAGCAGTGGAAGGCCACGTCGTGAATGGCCTCGTCGTGCTTCTTCCGGTGGGCGGTGATCTCCTGCACGCACGTCCTGTTGTCCAGCATCCACAGGCGCACCGAGCAGTCGTGGCCTGCAAGGGAAAGACGATTCATCAGTAGTCACAATCGGACGCGTTCTTTGCAAATTGGATCTACTGAGAGAGGGACACGGTTAGCTAATCACTCCAATTACGTCGATAACTTCCGTATGTACGAGACGTACCTTGCCCACTAAATTTAGAGAGAAACAGATTTGTACACGTGTCTGTGTGTGTGTGATGTATATGGGTTAGGGTTATATATAAATATATAAACACACACGCGCTATATGAATGCTAAATATTGTTAGCGGGAAAACAGGACTCCAGGTGCTTGATAAATAAAGAGTATATGTAGTGAGGATACGCGGCATAGAAAATGAATGAATGTAGTACTGCCGGGCTGGGACTTACTGCCAGAGATGAGGTAAGTGCCTTTGGGGTCTGTGGTGAGACATGTAACTGCATCCAGGTGGGCCACCATTGAGTGCACAACTTTACCTGTAAGAAGAAAAAAAAAAAAAAAGGCACATTTGTGGATGTTCCCTTGTTCCGGCTGGAGAGAAAATGTCCAGTAAATAGAACAATGTGCGTACCGGTCTTGTTGTCTAGGAAGCGGATGGTGCGGTTCTCATGTGCAGTGATGGAGAGGGACTCAGAGGGGTGACTGACCACACGGTTAATTAGTTCACTTCCTGCAGAGCAAGGAGGATAAACACATGAAGGGGTCATGTCGCCACACGTATTGCATCCTTCTGATGCAGCTACTCAAGCAACACGTGCCATCCTTGGTCTGCGTCTCCAGTGCTATGGTGCTCTGCTCCGTGTTGAGGTCGTAGAGCAGCGTCTCGCCGCCATCAAACGACACCACCGCCTGGTTAGGGTCAGACGCCACAAAGGCCACTGAGGTGGGTGTTCCGTGTTCTGTCGAGGAGGCAGGAGCGTGACGTTACGCGCGCAAACCGCAGAAGAACAACCGCAGGCGCCGCACGTGCAGCTACCTCTTTCCTTGTTGAAGACCGACAGGCAGGGGGCAGAGTTCCGCGGGTCCCAGATGCGAACGGTGCCGTCCGCCGAGCACGAGGCCAGCCGTTGGTGGACCGCCGAGTACGTCAGACCCCACACGCTGTCCTCGTGGCCCGCCAGCACGCTGCTCTCAACACCGGGGTCTAAATTTGGGACACCCGCGAGTTTTATATCACCTAACCCAGCTGGGGAAGCGACGACGCAGCTGCTGCCGGCTCACTGACCGTAGTTGTCGTAGGGATCCACGTTGAGGTCCGGCATCTTCCAGCATCGCACACTTCCATCCAGACCTCCGCTGTAGCAGGAATCTCCATCTTCTCCCATGGTTAGTGACAAAACGGCACCGCTAGACAGAAAGGGTGCGAAAGAAAGGACGTCTAAATCTGTGAGCAGATTTGAGCAACCATACTTCATAATTCATCCACCTCATGTTTGGACAGCATGATAAAAATAAAAATGGCCACAAGGTGGAGGAAGTGCATTTGATGATCATGTATTTGGTTTTGTATACTCCAACGCCATTGAAAAGTGAGTTTCCACATATACTGTATACCATTATTTCAAAGCCATTGTCTTCCTTAAGACTGCAAACTAGTTGAGGCTTACTCAACAGCGCCTCTGCTGGTGATCACTAAGCAGTGCACTCCATTTTGCCTCAATTACTTCAGGACAATCAACAGACAGATACCAGTTAATTGACCAATTCATTATGAAATCAAACTAAATATGACTTAATGGTATGATTACAACAATAATAAACACTCATTCATTCCTTTTCTATGCCGCTTATCCTCATTAGGATCGCGGGTATGCTGGAGCCTATCCCAGCTGACATTGGGCGAGAGGCGGGGTACACCCTGGACTGGTCGCCAGTCAATCGCAGCAATAATAAACACATTTGTTAAATTATTTGCCTGCAATTTCGGGTGTTTGCTATGTGTGTGTATTCCACTCACCTGTGCGCTCTAAATGTGTAGATGGGCTCAACATCTAAAGCTGCATTCCTGCGGGACAAAAATGTGCGTCACAGTATTTTGTTGTAGAGTGGAACCTCGTTCTTTGTTATTCATTTGTTTGACAAAAAAGTGAACAAGTACAATAACCCCATATGAAATAACACTGCACTCCAGACACCCCAAAAATGCCCAAACATCTCAATAAATAACACATTTCATTGAGAATATTTATAGTTTTACATGCAGAAAACAATCCAAAATAATGATAAATGATGAACGGATGGAACTTATTGCTGGTGAGATTGAATTCAATAGAGTTTCTCACAGTCTGTATCAAATTGCTGCCACTCGCAGCACTCACTTTCCTTGGCCCCATGGTGGGTTATTTAGCAGTCGCACTCAATACAAAAAATACCCAGAAAAATCACGGACTGAGTCAGATACGGTACGGTAAGGCAGTGGTTCCCACACTATTTTTGCAGCACCCCCCTTTTGTAGACAAAATGATTTTCGGTGCCCCCTTTACCCAAAAAATATGGTAGTAATGAAAGTGAAAGTGTTCGTGCTAGCCCCGCCTGTAATAACCCCCCCAGTTTGAAAACCACTGGCCTAAGGTGCTTTTTTTTGGGCAATGGATTTCTCTGGCTGATACCAGTACAGGGCAAACGGACTTGCTTGCTTCATGCAAAACTATATTTTTGCAAGACCAGGTTCCGCTGTCATAAAAAAAACTAATTTGGTTTAAAGGTTCCTACTTCTTGGAGTGCATGGCCTTGTTGAGGTTCCACAGCTTTAGTGTTCCATCTTCCGAGGCTGTGAGCAGGACTGCTTGGCTGGGGTGAAAGGTCAACGCACGGATGGCATCAAAGTGGCTGCGTAGCGTGAAACGGGGGTTCCACGTCTTCTTGAACTCCTCTCGGTTATCCTGCATCTGCGACAGACACACACACACACCCACCCGCGCGTTTGGCATCATCATCATCATCACCACCACCATCAAAGCAGGATGGGCTCTGTGCTCCTGTGCATTACATCCATGGAGAGATCGTTGTCATTGGCAACGGTCAGATCAGCCAGTTCGCCCAGGTTCATGTCTCCGCCTCCGACGGCGTCCATGATGAAGACGTCCGAGGAGAAACCCAAGCCGCCACCTGCAGGATCGGAGGCAGGACGGTGTCAGTGCCGCGCACCATCACGGTAAAACACCGTCTTGTTTTGCACCTTCCGCCGTGCATAGCGGGAGAAATTATTTATAGTCGCAGGAGCAACTCCACACCGCCACAGTCTAATTGGGGGAGCCAACATTTCAGCTCCAAGCATGCATAATATGGAAGTCAAGGGAATAGTGAGACGGGATACTCGGGGGCGGCTTGTATTACCTTCCCCGGAGCGAGCTTGTCCGGACACTGAGGGAGGCGGGGCAGGTTTGGAGGGGAAGTCAGACATCATGCCTTGTAACTTGTTCCTGCGGTTCTCTGAACGCGGCCACAGGAAAGAGACACAACACATCCAAGTCACGCAAACAAGAGGCAGAACAAAAAACAAGAAAATAAGACTTCATTCCTCACAAGGAGGACAAATGTATAATTAGGACTTGTGGGCGTGTGAAGGCTACATGCATGATGCGTGTCCATCATGACACGCATGATGGGATGACCCCAAGGAAAGAGAGAGAGAACATCTAGAGACGGACAGTGCTGGGAGTCACAGAGACAAGCGCTTGGGAAAAGAGCTTTGTTTTATTGACAAGAAGAGACACAATGAGAAGTGACCCAAAAAAAAAAACCAACAACGAAAAGGTGAGTGTGTGTGTGTGTGGGGAGGAAGACAGATAGACACAGCGGTGTGGGGCAGGGATGTTGGAAGTGCAGATGGTGTTGCTATGGCAACAGCGTACCTAACTCCCGTCCGTCCCCAGAGATCCTGGCCTCTCCCGCCCCCTCCCCATCCTCCCCGGAGCCCAGAAAGTCAAATTCACTGAGGGCGTCTTCCGAGTCGTCCTCATCCTCCTCGTCCTCTGGGTCCAGGTCCGTGGTCATAGGCTCTGAACCCATCTGGAAGAAAAAAAAATAGCGATTATTCATAAACGGAACATTCCATGTCCCAAGAACCAGATTTGGCCGCGGAACACCAGGCCCCCTAGACGCCCGCCCTCGACCGCCACCCAAATCCCTTATGCTTGTCCCCCGCAGGGGGTGGGCCTCCCACTGGCCCTGATGTTCTAGGCATGCCCAGCCAGGAGAAGAGCCCTGGGGAAGACGAAGGACATGCTGGAGGGATTGTGTCTCACAGCTGGCCTGGGAATGCAATGGGGTCCAACCGGTGGAATTGGAAGAGAAGGCCGCAAAGTCTGGACTTCTTTACTGAGGCTGTTGCCCCTGAGACCCAGACCCGGATAAGCAGAGGAAAATGAATGAAATAATTCATCATAAACGTAACATATGAGTGCATAAAAGGAGAAGAAACAGATATGGTCGACGAAAACTAGGTCGCCCGGACGCCCACCTTTGACCCGTCACCCAAATCGCATGGCACCGGACCCTTATGCTTGCCCCTACAGGTGGTGTGTCTGTGGGGCGGGGGGTTGGGGGATGGTCTGGCCACCACGTGCTCGCCTGCGAGCCCCTACCCCAGGCCTGGCTCCAGGATGAGGCCCCGGTATCCCACGTCCGGGCGAAGTGCGGTCCCTCCTTTCAGTTTTTTTTCTTTTTTTTCCATAAGGGTCTTCTGAATCACTCTTTGTCCGGCTCGTCACCTAAGACCTGTTTATCTTGGGAGACCCTACCGGGGGCATGAAGCTCCCGACAACTCCCTAAGAGATAGGGTTAGGAGCTCTGCCATCCGGCAGGGGCTCAGAGTACAGTAGAGCCGATTCTCATTCATATCGAGAGGAGCCAGTTGAGGTGGCTCAGGCATCCAGTACAGATGCCTCCAGAACCTTCCATTCTATTTACATTACATTCTATTTTCCTCCGCTTATCCGGGGGCAGCAGTTTCAGTGAGAAGGTGCAGACTTCCTGGCCCCCCGCCGACCTCTTCCAGCTCCACCGGGGGGGAGACACACCAAGGTGTACCCAGGCCAGCTGTGAGTCAGCTCGGTGCCCGGAACACCTCACCAGGGAGGGGCCTGGGAGGCATCCGGACTAGATACCTGAGCCACCTCAACTGGCTCCTCTCCATGTGAAGGAGCAGCGGCTCTACTCTGAGCTCCTCCCGGATGGCCGAGCTCCTCCCCCCATCTCTTAGGGTGAGTCCAGCCACCCTACGAAGGAAACTCATTTCTGCCGCTTGTATCCGCCATCTCGTTCTTTCGGTCATGACCCATAACTGATGACCATAGGTGAGGGTGGGAACGTAGCTACTGCTGGTCATTCAAGGAGGGGAAGCTCACTTTGCCCCGGCCTACATCACAAATGTGTTTATTTATTTAACAATTGTACCCTGTCGTGCCAACTAGGCGTCTTCTCCAGGGGTTTGACAAGTCACGGTTTAAACTTCGCACAGGAACACGCCCACAAATGTCGCTCAGAATGAAGTTGCAGATGTCCGCCATCTCCTGGTGGAAACTATGAACTACATGACGCATTGTATTGACAGCCACTTCATCAAGGTTGCGACTTATATCGGTTTTCCAATATGCCTGTATCGGGCCGATAATATTGGCGGGCTGATATTATTGAACATCCCTTATAAAAGTCCTTTTTTTGGTTGTCTAAACAAGATGAATAAGATTTACAGTATTTCAGATGGGAAAATGGACTCTGGTTTTTTTACGTTCCACTGTATACAAATTGCAAGATCCCACGCGTTAACGAGCGCATGGCAAGTTTTGTACTGTTTCCCTCCCCTAAATGGGTATGTAACCTGGTTAGACATGAAAAGCTTAGGTGCACCTTTACACGGGACTTTTTGCTCTTGCGAGGGCCGTCGATGCCGTCCGCGGCCATGCCTTGGAAGTCGTCGTCCTCATCGCTGTCGTCGTCGTCGTCCTCGCACCCGTGCAGGAAGGGGATCTTGTCGAGCACCGAGCCGCCGAGACGTTCCTTGGAGCTTTCTTTGCCCGCGTTCCTGCAAGAGTGCATTCAGATTAGGTGCACCTGCACAACGTGATGACGTTTAGCTGCCTTTGGCTACATTCATGGAGTAGGAGGCCCAATTTGAACTTTTCGTTTAAATCAGACTTTTTATGTGGTGGTTACCGAACAAATGCGACTCTGGGAAGTGACGTGCGTTCGCAAGAACACGGCATCCCTCGCATTCCCGTGTGTTTACGGAAGGAAAGATTGCTGCAGTGTGTGCTCTGGTGATTGATTTCCTATTCAGGCTGGTATCGGCGATACCAATCCGACACTTAGTGCAAATTCGCCTGATGTGTCTGGTACATTTAAAAAAGCGGTGTACAGTATTTCAAATCCTATCATAAAGAAAGCAAAACATCACAGTCATTTCTTGACATACATCAGAAAAAACAAAGGAAAACCAGTATTTCATTTCGGAATCGACTTTAGGGCAGGAAGCGCTGGTAACGGCAGTCTCACCTCTTAATCTGCTCTTCTATCTGCCGGACCAACAAGGATTCCCCGCCGGATCGCGTCTCAGACTCCGGGGGGGCTTCGGGCGGCGGGGGCCCGTTGGCCTCGGGGCTGCTCCGCCCCAGCAGGGAGCGCACACGTTTGGAGCGCATGTCTAGTATGGTGTCCGAGTAGCCCACCTCCTCCAGGTATCTACGCTCACAAGGCAGAATGCAGACAAGTGACTGGTTAAGTACAACAGTTAGAGCAAACATGGCTGCAAGGGAGGGGGTGTGAGCGCTTTGTGGCGATGAAGACATCATTTGCACATCATGCTGCTTTTGTGTCTGTCATGCCGCCTTCAAAGTTCTTGCTGAACCGTGCCAAATATGCCCGATGTGTCGCGTGCACGTGAGGGGCTTGGGCCTGAGGGACACTTGAGGTAAGGATATTAATTCATTGATTTACTTTTCGTTCATTGATGCTAAGGATTTTCTTCCTTCTAACTTTCTTGGTATCACTGGGGTTGCACTTGAATGGGTTCCTAGTTGTTTAGAAAGCAGTTTGTGGAGATATACTGGAGTGTTCAAAATAATAAACATGTGACTAACCAAATCAATTGCTGTTATTAGGATATTTGTATTGCTATTTGGCAAACGAGTTACCAGTAGGTGCAGTAGATTCTCAAAAAACCAACAAGACCCAGCATTCATGATTCTTAAGGCTGTGCAATTGGGCAATTAGTTGTAAGGGCTGTTCAAAATAAAAGTACCAGCGTCTGCCGTCGACTCTACAAACTCCAAACTATTTTGTACAAACTTTTGTGTTTCCAGGATTTAGCAATCCTGTGAAGGACCAAACTAATATTTAGTTTTTTAGAAGTGCTTCACGTCTGTGTGGCATGGACTCTACCAGCTTGTGGCACCTTTCTGCTGTTATTCCCCTCCAACGTTCTTTATCAACATTCCTCAATTCATTAACATTTCTTGGTTTTGCTTCCCAAACAGCATTTTTGATGTCACCCCACAAGTTCTCCACTGGATTAAGGTCCGGGGATTGGACTTTCTACTCCATAACATTCATTTTGCTGCTTTGGACCAAGATGTTGCAGGTTTACTAGTGTGTTTGGGGTGATTGTCTTGTTGAAACAGCCATTTCAAGGGCATGTCCTCTTCAGCAGAAGGCAACGTGACCTCTTCAAGTATTTGGACAAATGCAAACTGATCCATGATCCCTGCTATGGGATAAATAGTAGGAGAAAGATGCCCATATCATGATGCTTCACTGTCTTCACTGTGTGCTGTGTCTTGAATTCAGGTTTGGGGGTCGTCTCACAAACTGTCTGCGGCCCTTGGACCCTAAAAGGACAATTTTGCTCTCATTTGGCAAAATGTAACCTCTTCTGCACGTGCCTTTTTTTTAACAGATAGATTTTAATAGCGGGGGATTCTTGTAAATAGATTAGCTTCACACAAGACGTCTTCTGACTGTCACAGTACTTTGAGGTAACTCCAGACTGTCTTTGATCATCCTGGAGCAGATCATTGGCTGAGCCTTTGCCCTTCTGGTTATTCTTCCATCCTTTTTGATAGTTGTCTTCCACTTTCTGCCACATAACACTGGTTTTGCTCTCCATTTTAAGGCATTGGAGATCATTTTAGCTGAACAGCCAAAACGTTTTTGCACCTCTTTGTAAGTTTTCCCCTCCCCAATCAACTTTTTAATCAAAGTACGCTGTTCTTCTGAACACCGTCTTGAACGAGCCGTTCTTCTCAGGCTTTCAAAGAGAAATGATGGTCAACAAGTGCTGGTTTGGACCTTAAACAGGGGCCACCTGATTCTCACCTCTTCTTTCACTAAATTGATCACTGATCGAATCCAACACTGCTATTTTTTAAACACCCCTTTCAACTGATTGCCCAATTGCGCAGCCTTAAGAGCGTGCATATCATGAATGCTGGGTCTTGTTTGTTTTCTGAGAATCTACTGCACCTACTGGTGCAATAAAAATACACTAATAACAGTACTTCATCTGGTTAGTCACACTGCACCGCTATTATTTTGAACACCGTACATCGCTGTCGATATATTATTTACTCATGTATAGTCTGATTATGTACAGTCACTTACATACTGCTGTATTTATTCTCAATAAATGTGTTGTTTTTTTCCTGCACACAATTCGGCTTCCATACTCCTGCTGCTGTTCACATCTGCACGTGTAGTAACAATGTACAGGTGCTATTTATAGCTGCATTTGAGTTGGGTCTGATTTCTGATTGGTGTGGAACATCTGGAGGCGTAACGTGTTCCCACACAGAACACATTAAGCATGCTCAAGCCTAAAAGTGGCTAAATGAACTCAAATGCAATTATAAGGCATTCAGAAATGCTGTCATATTATGTCGTATTCTACACCGTAATGTGGCACTAGGAGCACTAGAACAGGTTTTTATAGCAGGTTGGAATTATCTCACAGGATAACTCCTAACGTGGGCTACAGTTTGCGACAGGAACCCACGCCAAGCTAAGACTACTCCGAGTCCCACTCAGTTTGCCCAGCGCCGAAACACATTTACCCGTTTATGTCTTATTTTCTCTTACAATGTCTACTATATTGGGTTAAAGTGATTATAGGGATGTTATTTCATGCCGAGAGGGCTCTTATCATGTAAAAAACCATATTAAGGGTCGTAAACAAGTATTAAGGAATCCTACTCGTCGGGTCTCTGTCGGAACCAATGATAAAAGAGGGATTACTGTATTTGCATCTGTATCGCATGCACGGCTTGGAAGATGGCGCCTTTTGTTTGAACTCACCCAGTTCTCAAATGGGCAGAAGACTTTGTTGGCCAAATAGCACTCGGTTTCACATTGGGTAGCATAGGTAGGGCCCTTTGATTTTCGCGTTATTGCAGAATTGGCCAATAAAAACTGAATTCACTGCTAAACACAGGAATCTCGCAGAAATTGGCATTATGTGAATAAAATGCAGTCGTCGTGCGGAGATGGAACCTTGGCGCGGGTATTCGCTTCCCCGGCGGACGGCTCATTTACAACAATACAAACACTGAACGGTAATAAACGGCAGCAAAAGTTGGCAGAACCTCCTCTTAGCTTTGCTCTCTACCGAGCGTGAATGGAAGCTAGCGGGGTTAGTTGAGTTTAGCATGCTAACGCTTGCTAATTAGTTTAGCATGCTAATGCTAAACTAAGGTGTGTTCTCTGCAGCTTGTTTTTGATTTCCCTTTTTTTTTTTTACAGCTCTCATAATGTTTGCGTCATCATCTGCTGATGTTTTCAAATATATAGTACTTAAAATCATAACATAAGTAATATAAGCTTTGAATATAGTATAATATAAGTAACAATTTCTTTATTTTTATATATGTACAGTACATTTTGCCAGTGTTGCTGTGGTGAAACTTGAATTTTCCCATCATGGGATCACTAAAGTTGCATTCCATGTGCATGGAATAATAATAATAATAATAATAATAATAATAATAATAATAAAAACATGGCACAGAAGGTCACTCCAAGGTGCTCACATGAATACTAGCAAAAGGAGAGATGACGGAAGTCCTACTTGCGTAATAGCTGCCGGCCCTCCTTCCAGGACATCTGATTGGCCGGTTCCGAGTCTGACTCAGCTGGGCCGTTGGGAACTATAAAGAGGGAGATGGCTCAGTAAAAAAACAAAGGTGGGGTTTGATAGAAAGAGTAAAAGCACTGCAACAACAGGCGTTTAAAAATAGCCGAGGAAAGATGAGAGCTGAGAGCTGAAAGCTTACGCGGCTCTGCTTCCATCTCTGGTTTCTTGTCGCCGGGACTCGGGTCGTTTCCCGTCTTCAGCTTCTGGTGTTTAGCCCTGCAAGGCCGCACAAGACCACACGAGGGCGCCATTACAAGATACACAATCAGAGGGGAATCCCTGGAGACCGTCTCCAAGATGGATTAGGAGGACATTAAGCAGGGTGACATGCGGCGTTGGGAATTCTGGCTTACCTTTCTTGTTTGAGAGCGTACTCCAACATTTTAATCCGTCTTACTAGATCTTGTTTCATGTTTTCCTGTCCTTTCCGCTCGCCTTGGAGGAACGCTACCTGAGCCTGACAACACACGACAGGAATAATTCATTATGCAGGTCATTTATATTCATATTTTTTAAATGTTGTTTTAATTTGAATGTATTATTATGTATATGATTTGATTAATTTTGTTATAAAACATTATGGTACAGTATATTCATTATATGTAATACCTATATATACCCTGCTCTTAAAAATTAGAGGAACACTTTGAAAACACATCAGATCTAAACGGGGGGGGAAATAATCTTGAATATCTTTCCTGATAATAAGTAGGTGATGTATTAGTAACAAAATAGTGCCACATAATGTGTTAGAAATAGAAAATGATCACCCTATAGAGGGAGGAAATCAAAGATACCCCAAAAATGGAAGTGAAAAGATGATGCAGCAGACTGGTCCATTTTGCCAAAATGTCATTGTAGCAACCCAAAATGATTCTCAGTAGTTTGTGTGGCGCCCACGCGCTTGTTCTTTCATCCTTCAGGAACTGCCTGCATACTCTAGCCACATGAGGTGAGGCATTGTCATGGACCAAGAAGAACCCAGGTCCCACTGCACCGGCATAGATTCTGACAATGGGTCCAAGGATTCCACCCCGATACCTAATAGCTTTCAGGGTGCCGTTATCTAACCCGTAGAGGTCTGTGCGTCCTTCCAGGGATGTGCCTCCCCAGACCATCACTGACCCACCACCAAAGCGGTCATGCTGAATGATGTTGCAGGCAGCATAACGTTCTCCACGGCATCTCCAGACCCTTTCACGTCTGTCGCATGTGCTCAGGTTGAACCTGCTCTCATCGGTGAAGAGCACCAGCGGCATAGTTGCCAATTCCGGTGGTCTATGGCAAATGCTAACTGAGCTCTGCAGTGCTGGGCAGTGAGCACAGGGCCCACTACAGGACGTCGGGCCCTCAGGCCACCCTCATGGAGCCTGTTTCTGATTGTTTGGTCAGAAACACTAATTATAAATATTAAAATATTATTATATTTATATTATTACAAATATGAAAATATGTTATATTCTTTCTAATAGATAGAACAATAGAGATAAATATGAAATCATATTTTTCTATATTTTCTGGAATATAAATAAAATGTTTTTTTAATGATACAACAAAAGAGAACATGTACAAAAATAAACATTTACACACGCTTACTGCAGAAAACCAATGTATTTAATATTCCCATATAATATTCCCCATATGACCATGTATTTAATATTCCAGAAAGAGTGGTGTGGAACTGCACCGCACGATACAAACAACTTCTGATATTTTGCACCTCTCGTGGAGCTCAATAAGGCTACCAGTCTTCCCTGAAACCAGAGCTTTAGTATGTTTGTAAAGGCAGAGTCCTTGTATCCCACAAACTGCATGGATCCTCCGCAAGACTCTATTTATAAATACAGCACGCATGAGTCAGAGGTGGCGGTAAAGAAAGTGTTACTTCTGCTGAAGTGAGTACTGTATAGCATTTTCTATAAGCAAAGGGACGCTGTGGAGACAAAAGGCCCAAAGCTTGCAGTGACAAGCGTAGCAAACAAGACTTATGGGAAGCCGGAGGAGTACATGTTAAGTAGAGGGTTGTGGACGACTGGCTTTTATTTTTAAACTTCTCCTAACCGAGCCCTTGACTGCGCGTCGGCAGGAGGAGGGGAAAAAACGAGACGGACCAGGCCCGATCCAAACTTCCCTGCGTGCACGTGTAGGACACATCCTTCCTTTATGCACTTCCTTTCTCGTTTTCCTTCCTCGGCCAGCAGATAAAATACTCTGAGGAAAGAAGTGGTCATGGACTAAAAACAATACAAGCAAAGCTTTACAGTATCTCACTAAAGTCGGTACATGCCTCACTATTCAGCCAGCATTTCTTTAAAACCCACTTAAGTGACAATATATTGCCTTCAAACTTGGATATACTTTAAAGAAGTCAGTGTACAGTTGGTATAGCTGTATAGATTTAGTAACCACTGAAAACAACTCAACCCCAAAGCCATTATTTCATAATAAATGATAAATATCAGCAGGGATCTTGCTTAAGAAGGTCCCAACCACAGCTTCCCAGTGCTGGCAGTCCTCATGCAGCCCCAGGGGGTAGCGTATAGACATAAATACGTAGACGCCGAGCCGTACGTCAACGTCGGCGCCATATTGGATGCGGTAAGAGTCAGAGCGGAGAAGATGCCTCATTCATGTTCTCCCTGGGAGTGTATGACTCGTTCCACTGCCCAAAGCAAATCCCAGTGAACAACCATTAACGGTATTTGGCCCATAGACCGCACCATTTGGACGCTCCGACATCCTTGTGAGAGCGTAATTTGCCAGCCTTGTGGAAAACACTGTACTCATTCAAAAATAAAAAAATAAAGGGAAGAAGGAAAATAAAAAAAACAACATGGGAATGGCGGCAGGCAGACGCGGTAGTATCCGCGGGAGATTGCTCGGCAGAAAATGCCGCGTGTTGCACGATGTTTACGACCACGCCGAGAAGCGAGTTGCTGCATCCAGACAGGACCCACAGTATGTGATGTTACTCATATCGGTATCGGTTAATTTTGGAATCGTAAGAGATCATCGAGAGTTGGCCAAGATTGGAAACCCTGGTAGTGACGTGATTCTTGGGCCGCGTGTTGACGTCTCAAGTATTGATCAAGGTAGAGGTGGGCGTGCTGGGTGCAGCCAAGTAGTGCTCTCCAACGTGCCTCAACTACGACCTTATGATTTCCGCGTTAAAGAAATCGCGGACTGAATCTCGGAATTGGCCGATAAAAATGGAATTTATTGGTAATCTCACGGAATCTCCCAGAAAAGGACATAATGTGAATGAAGCATGAGGAGAAGGAAGTAATTCACCGGCGGACGACTCAATCGTGGCGGAATCTAATTAGAAACACTAAACCGCCCCCTCCCCAACTAAACATGTTGAAATGACCATAAACGGCGGCGAAAGCTGGCGGAACCTCCTCTTGGATTCGCTCCGGCGAGCTTCCGTTCACACCCTGTGAATGGAGGCTGGTTTTTCATTTCATTAACAGACCTTTTATTCACTAACCCAAAAATCACACACACTACCCTGGTAAAAATAAGTATAAAATGTTTAAAATGGAATTCAAATAAAATTACAACAAAATTTGGGGAAATTTCATGGGGCCCTACGCAACCACAAGCATTGTGATTAATCAACCCTCACTACATTTCATTTGTAGGGGGCAATAAGCAGCATAAAGTCATGAATCATGTGCAAAATAATGTTATTTTCAGCATATCACTCTTGGTATTAGCATTAATACCTTTTTCTTTTTTTTTATGTGTTTGTTTTTTATTCTTCTGGACTGCACGCCACCCCCCTCGCATGCGTCCACAAGTCTGCCCCCCTGCATAGGCAGCTCTGGAAGAAGTAGAACAAGCTAAAGACATTGTCTCTTGAGGCAGGCGCTTGGTCTACTTCAGAGGACACACACACACACACACACACACACACACACACACACACACACACACACACACACAGCATGATGCCTGCTGGATAAGTTGCCAGGCCAACCTCGGCGCCGCGGCTGCCGAGTAATCCCGATTAATGTGATGTGATTTTTACTTATCGCAGACTTTGGGAGGTAATTGTCAGAGCCGCCGGGATCTGAAAGGTCTTCAAACGGAGACAGCGACGCATTCGGGTGACCCGAGACGCCTCCTGGGAGAATTATGTAAAGGAACCTACAGTACAAATGAGGTGGATGAGAAAAGCCAGGCTAAAGTTAGCAACAAAGTCAGCGTGCCCAACTGCACAAAAGCTCGTGTGAGATTGAAGGGGAAATTGACCCGTACGGAAACTCGGAATCATTATGGCACCGGAGCACCGGAGCGTCCATGAACGGCAGATTTCTGAATGCTTTTTTTGTTTGCTCACTTTCATTGTTCTGTATTGCTGCTGTGATAAGCACATTCAACTTCTGTGGTGTAGCAATCAATGTTAATAAATTGGATATTTTGATAGTTAGATAATAGAAAACCTTTTTATAACTTTCCAAATATGCTTTTTAACATTAGAGCCCAGTAGATGTGAAATAACACCCCTATAGTCACCTTTACGAGCTATTATACATTATTTACATCACATTGCGACTCTTGTGCTGCAGGGATTGACTCTTTTCATAGTTAGATCAAAGAAAACCTGTTTATGACTTTCTAAATACGCTTATTAACATTATTGGAGCCCAGTAGATATGAACTAACACCCCTATAGTCACCTTTACACACCTATTAAACATTGTTTACACCACATTGCGACTCTTACGCTGCAGGGATTGAATTTTTTCATAGTTAGATCAAAGAAAACCTGTTTATGACTTTCTAAATACGCTTATTAACATGATTGGAGCCCTGTAGATATGAAATAACACCCCTATAGTCACGTTTACACTCCTATTCATTGTTTTCACCACATTCCAACTCTTCTCTCTCCTCTGCCACTTTGTCCAGCTGCTCCTGGCATATCCCGAGGTGGTCCCAGGCAGTTGAGAGACATAGTCTCTCCAACATGTCCTGGGTCTTCCCTGAGGCCCAGGGAGGTATCCCGGGGAGGCATTCTAGCCAGATCCTAACCTCTCAATGTGGAGGAACAGCGGTTCTACTCCAAGTCTCTCCCGGATGAAATGGCTACGGGCGGAACCCTCCCCCCTGCTCTAACATATATAAAGTTACCTTACGTCAGCAAACACAAACAGGTGCACTGACTCGTGAGTGATACTGCTCTCGATATCACTCAATGGCAGCCAAAAATGATACGATCCCCACATTTGTTTTGCAAAGTACATTTGGAAGCTAGAGTGGAACTACTCGTGCTTCGGCCTGCCTACACCGCTACAAGTCACAAACCACCTGCTTGCTCACAAGTGGCCTAAAGCTTGTCTTTAGGGAAATATGAATCAAACACTCCAACATGACAGGTGCTGTAAATGCGCCTCAAAGACGGTCGACACTCGAGCTCCACCACCCGGATTAAAAAGAAAACGCACCCCCGCCGTGCAGACGTGTCCGCAGGGTACTGTGGTGAAGTTAGTTTCACGTTGGATGCTGGATATTCCGCTTCATAGTTACAGCGATAGAGTCCCCTCACTGTGCCCGGACTCCTCTGTCATGGTGCCGGGAGCGCGCATGGGAAGTGCCACGCTAAAACGCTTGTTTTTACTATGGACCATCAATAAATTAATAAATAAAGTAATAAATAAACAATAAGTCATATATTCTAAATCACAACACAAACTGATGAACAACCACGTCATATGATTAGCCCTACCCTAAAAGTATTGGTGATGGTGGCCCAACAATCCACGTCAGGATGGCTGTAATTCAGTTGGCCATTTACTTGTCAACACAGAGCACTCACTCCCTTTTTCTTTTACACGTCACATCCCACTTTCTAGTTTTCTTATTCTACGCACTTGACTTCAAACGCTTGCTCCAGCCAGCATGCTGAACACCAGCGCCCTCTACAGGCCACACACTGAACAGCAGCCTGGACAACACGACACATTGCAATGCTAAGGCAGTGCAATGAAATGGAACTGAAGAGGTCGTGGTTATTTTTGCCCAGATCGAGGGTGAGATTGGGACATGTCTGATCATGCTGACGTGTGGGACAATTCAAGAGGAGAGAAGAAGGATTGTGACCTCAAATCCGAGCTGGGAAGGATGAAACGTGAGCAACAAGGAGGTCAAATACGACCGCTTTGACCTCTGGCAGCCTTTCTTGAACCCCCGCCGGCCTTTTTCTTTGTGTCGTGACGGTAAACAAACCAAAGTGCAAAAGAAACTGATGCAAGCAAACCCGTCCTGCCACCTGATCTGGCCTTCCCTCCGCGTGACCTACAGCGCTCCTGCTGGTTTTTACATGCTTCCTAGGGAGCACGGCTAAGTGGCCCCGAACGAGACGCGGAAAGGCTTTTAAGGGCAGATTCCCTCCTCCGCTGGCAACGCTCCATCTCCTCATCCATGACTGAGCCAAACAAAGAGAGCGCTGACTTTTTCTGGGACGTTGTGAAGGATTAGATTACAGGTAGAGGTGGAAAAATCATCCATAGCGGGCCGCGTGGTAAGGAGATAAAGGTATGGAAGAGGAGCGTGGGCGGGTGGCACGCGGCACATATGCATGCGGTATGTGTGTCATGGCTGGGAGCACAATGCTCTTAATTACGTCGCGCCCCCGGGGAACCCCCTGAACCACGCTAAACAGGAAGTGATGTCATCTAGGTTGCCAGAAATCTTATCCTACACCTCCATTAAGGAACGCGCACAAAGGGGGAGCAGCTGTTCCTATTAGATTATAGTGACACACACACCTTACGTGTGCTTTCATTCAACGTAAAAGCTTTTTAAGCGACTCTACGTCTCCAGAATACTGGACTGGCATTGGCGTGCCAGTTAAATGCAGGCTTGATGCTGGAATTGAAGGTTTAAAGGTGCTTTTAGTAAGCTCTACAGGGAAAACACTGGCGTGTGTGTGTGCGTGTGTGTGTGCGCTTGTCTACACCTCCGAGAAATGCGACGTACATACTCTGCATTTGTCCAGCTTAAAGGATGCCACACATCACATACAACGGGTTAACACCAAGGAGTGGGGACAGAGGACACCAACTTTAGCATTGCTAGCATCGCAATGTGATGCTACAGCGCTAGCAGTCAACAGAAACCGCATGCCAGGCTAGCCTGTTCTCTAAAGGAAAACAAAACTTAAGCGCTCCCATATCTGCACCGATATTTGGCCCGAGCTCCAAGCTTATTTTAGGACGTGTAGCGAAGCCTTTTGTTTACCAAAAAAAACTGGTAGGCACATACAGGGGATCGCACATTCAGCCAGGGGTGGGTCCGAGGCGGTGCCCATGAGGGACCCAGAACTTCAAAAGTGGTGGCCTTCGCTCACAAACACATTATAACGGGACTCGTCTGTGAACGGAGCTCGCCGTTCCAGCTCCGTGCAGTAGATAGCATCGTAACTCTACTTCCTAACTTCTCATACACAGCTAGTCCACCAGAGGGTAAGAAAACGTAGCAGGAGGGATCAGGGTTGCCAACTTAGCGACTTTGTTGCGACATTTAGTGAGTAATCAGAGCCCTCCGCATTGGCTTTTTGTTTAAATAGCGACGAGGAGGCGTGTCTTAGAATAGTCAACTACTTGATGGAGTCTGATTGGACTATCAATCTCACAGCCAAATCATAAGAGGCACTCCCAGACGAATAGAGAGACATAGTCTCTCCAACATGTCATGGGTCTTCCCCGAGGCCTCCTAACCGGTCGGACGTGCCCTGAACACCTCCTCAGGGAGGTGTCCGGGCATGCGGCGCTCTTCTCAACGAGCAGCGGGTCCTCATGTGTTAGACTCTTGTTACCTTGCTAATTTCCTGCTTACTCTATGCACTAAGCACTTGTTCTCCTGTTGTTTTGCTACTTTGCATCCAAGCTAGCGTAGCTCTTAGCCTGGCCTCTCGCTCACTGGGTGTGTCGCAGGTTTAGCTAGTCCTTGTCCTCCGGTGATAACGATACTGGCAGTAATTAGTGTTTATTTGCCACCACGGAGGCGGGGATTGGTGACCTAGTTGCATCATCAACAGGCTTAGAACAGTTTTCAAACGCAAGTTCGGGGATGATGGATGAAATAGGAGTAGACTTGGGGGATGCGTTGAGATACAAGGGGAAGACTTTTCTGGCGCAAGTCAAAAACAAGGTCTCCAGTGAAACGTCCCACCTGGCCCCGTCCTGTCTTGACCCACTAGCACAGTTGGTCCGTCGTATCGTTACAAACAAAAACACGCAGGGTTTTCCTGCTTGGCCGCACAAATGATAGACGGCGCCGACATGTGACAGGAAGCAAAGATTTATTTCTGATTTTAATGGCCATTTATGTCATGTGTATGTGACATGCAAGCCCACGCATGTCGGGCAGGGGCGGGTAGGGGTGAAGACACACCAACCTGCATGTGGAGCGCTCCAAAGCCAGAGGCTTGCGGCTTATTACACGGGGAGTCCGGGTCTTTCCTTTTTTTCCCCCGGCCTCAAGAACCACCACTTAAAGGTTCCATAACAAGCCGAGTCGGACGTTGGCGGCGGGCGAGATCCGCCCTATTGTTCATCCATATTTTATCAGCATTCTATTTATAGCCGCACAGACAGGAGTGGAAGGCAAGAAAGCAACGTGAGTAAAAGTGTGTTAAGTAAAAGCGCGTTTTCACGTGTCGTATTTATGAGCGACCAGCTGAGTAAGACTAGAAGGATGTTTGCAAACATTGTTGGTGATTGGGATTGCTGATGCTCTTCCTCAAACACGTCTTCAACACAAACAAATGATACGATTCATATTAGTACAAAAAGAAAAAAAGACTAGTAAGAGAATTTATAAAGAAAAAAAGATAAGCAGCTCCTGGTTTACACACTAACGTACAGTACATTATTATGAGCGTGATTGACAGCAATGTGGACCGAACCGCGTTACGCTGCACTCAAGGCGTGTATGTGCATTACTGCGACTCATTCTCTGGTGCGCACGTCTGAACGATCGTTATTAGCGGTTGTTTTATGTGCAACGACAGCGGCAGGAATCATTTACTTTGCCAATGTCAGATGGAAATGGTTATGGTAGCAGCATATATGCATTATTGTAAATGTAATTTAGTGGCGTGCAACCTAACCACATCACGCTCAGTGACGTCCACATCAAAACAGAGCGGTATTACCATTACTACTGGATGAGCGGCATACAAATTTCAAAAATCAGGAATGCAAGGATTTAGGAGATTTTAAAAGAAAAACAGCTAAAAAGCTCTTTGTACACAATGATTTGACTCCTGGTTTACACTGCAATAGAGGAATTAATGTGTGCAAATCAAAACAGAGCATTATTAACATTGTTATTATCTAGGTGGGCATGCATATTTGATCAGGAATGCAAGGTTTTAGGAGATTTTAAAAGAAACACTGCTAAAAAGCTCTGTGTACATTGATTGCACGCTTGATTTACACTCTAATGGATGCATTAATGTGTGCAAACCAAAACAGAGCTTTTCTAACATTATTATTGGATAGGCGGGCACACACATTTGACCAGGAATGCAAGGTTTTGGGAGATTTGAAAAGGTAAAAAGGTAAAAAGCTCTTTGTTCACAATGGGCTGACTCTTGATTTACAAGGAAAACGGGTTTTTAACAACGCGTACACACTGGGCTCACACTCTAATAGTGGTATTAATGTGTGCAGGACCGTGCGTGTAGTTGACAGTGGAGTAGACTTAACCACATGGAGTGAAAACAAGAGTGTATGATTGTTAGTAGTGCTGGGTGACACTGCCAACACCCTCCTAACAACACCGGCGCCAGCAAGCCCTTCCTTTGCCAGGGAAAGGTGGAGGTGGGGATGTACTTTTAAGGTTGGGGAGAATTTTGCTTTATAGGAGGATGACAATTAAGGTAGCCACACCTTAACCCTCAACCCGCTTTTTTGGTTTTCCACGTGGATGGTTGTGCAGGTTCGGTGCTGGACACCTTAGATCCTTCGAGCCGTACCTGCAAATTAACGGGCATTGCATAACACAGTCCGGTTGCAGCGCATGGGAAAATGTCACGTGCGCGCAGTGAAACGGCGCAGCAGCTGGTAACTGCAGCGTTAGCCTGCTAGCATGTTGTCATTCTGAGGGCTCGCTAGCAGGGGGTGTGCCGTCACTAACAAGCCCCAAAAGCAAGGACTTGCGTTTCACTGTACTTCGCTCAAGCGTAGGCCTTACCAACACGAGGTAAACAGTGCAAGAAATTACCCGAAGTTCGTCCCGCTCCGCCTCCCAGCGGTATTTCTCGGCCTGGAAGCGTCCCCACTCGTACTGGATGAAGTGCAGGATCCCCGGGAGAGTCATTCCCGTATCGCCGTCCTGCAGCGACGACCCGGGCACGACTCCCATCGCTGCCATCGCCCCGGTGGCCGCCACTGGTGCTGCCTGGCCCGGTGCTGCTTTGGGCCCGTTCGGGTTGCGCCCCGCTCCGCTGCTGCCGCCTCCGCCTCCAAAGTTCGGGTTTGGTCCTCCGCCGGATCTGTCCGCCTCCATTCGAACCGCTCAAAATCTCGCCAGGTTAAGAAGGCGGAAACGGGCAAAGAGTGCGAGCGATGATGGTGATAAAGCGCCAGTGTCCTTCTAACCCAGCGTAAACCCTCCTTTCTTCCTTTTCTCACACGCACAGAGCAAAATTACTATGCCGTCCGTGAAATACTACACATCCGCTCTGGGACCTTCAAGATAAAACGCTCCTCGACGCATTAATGCGCAACACGTGTATTTTTCCGGGCTGGGATAGCTCGCTTAGCAAATTGTACTACTTTAAAACCCTCACTAACTATAAATTAAAAAAACCTTTTGAATTAGGTTTACATAACAACGGCTACACTTGTATGTTAATTTTACTTTGGTACTCTCCACTCCGCGCTTCCTCCTCCTCGTGTTTGCTACTGGAAATACCCACCGTAGATGACAAATACAGTGCTGCGTGGTCTCTAATGCACAATGAGCGCGTCGCTAGGGGGAATAGTTTCCTGCCATTTTGTGAGCAGGGAACGTTTTGTGTGTGAATAACAATGGCCTGCGACCCAATGTGCGTTTATTAGACAATAAAGTCAATATTCGTTGTTTTATCTGCTAAATCCAGCTAGGATGACAATCTGAGCCAACGAGACAAAACGCACCCACAGTTAACACATTTCCACTCATCAACCTACTGGAACTGTTTTAACAGTCTGAATCGGCATTAATTAAAAAACAATCTCTGCAGGGATTTAACGTCCATAAATCATTGTTTTGAGTTCGGTCTGAGCTTTTATTTTGATTTAACTCAACCCGGATGTAATCTCACCACAACCCGGAAGTCGTCGCGCTAGCTGCCCTCCATGCTAGCTTACGGGCTGTGGCCGTAAACACGCAAAGCTGACCTCACCTTGTGCACAAACGTCCCCAGCGCAGGCGACCTGCCTGGTTGCGTGTTACACCTTAAAGTGTCCGTGTTGGAAAGTCAGTCCACAACGAACTTTTCATTTGCGTCCTCCGTGCCGCTGAGTGGGGAGGAGCGGGAGGACCGAAGAGTGCGGCGATGCTGACGTTACGGAGATGTCATACCGCGAAGAGAAAAACGACTTCTGCGTTCGCAAGTTGGTGAGTTCTGATCGATTCGCTCCTTATGACTTCCGAGCATATCACGCTGTGTATTTTACGCCCATACTCGCTGTGAAATGACCCTTGATTTTCCACTCACAGTGCGGACTCCACTTCCGGTCATGTGACGCCGGTGGGGCGAGGTTTGATGGCCTTGATTTAAATAGTAGTGTGTACTCCCCCTGGTGGCCATGCGTGTCACTTTATGCCAAGGCGTGTTAACCGCAGCCATCCTCATCAACCTCCTCATCCTCTACTACGTGTCCCGCGCACAGCAGCAGATGATGGAGAAGAGGAGGGAGCACGGCCGGGGCACCAAGAAAGCTGCCCCGCCCGCCTCAGCTCTGGGGGCAGCTGGTGAGCCCGGAGGAGCTGTGGCGGCCCCTCACAGCCGTGCCCCTCGCGTGACCGTGCTCCTCAGAGAGTTTGAAAACTTTGAGAATTATGTTAGGGATGTGGCCACTTCCTTTCTTAGACAACGACCTGAACTTCCTTTCCTGGTTGTGGCTGACACGCCCCCATACCCGCCTCCGGTGCTCCCCGATGGCGCTCGGCTGCTGGTGCTCTCGCCCAGCCCGGATCAGCCGCCGCAAGCTCACAGGCCCGAGTTCCACGTCCAGACAGAATTTGTGCTGCTGGTTCCTGACGGTGTGGAGCTGGAGCCGGCCCGAGCTATTGAGAGGCTGATTAAGGAGCTGGAAGGCGAGGGCGGCGGTCCAGTGAGGCTGGTGGCATCACCCGTGCTGGCTCGATCCGCCGTGGAGTGCCTCCACCTGCGGGTGAACCTTCGAGAGTGGACCGCCACGTACTCGACTGCTGCGTCTGGAAGCAGTGGGAGCGTGTGTACGGCCTTGCAAGGAGATGCCGTGGTCCTCATCCGCACGGAGGATTTTTTTAATCTCTCCGTGCCGCTCGGGAGGCCCCTTTTCTCCTCGCTCTTCATCCAGGCCACCCTGAGGGGCTGGAAGGTTAAACTCCTCGAGAGCCCGTGTTTCTCCGCCAACCACCGGCCCCTCTTCAGCTCGGCTCACAACCAGTGGAAGGCCGACACCCGCCTGAAGGAGGCCACCGGGAAGCTGATGAGGAGCTTCGGCGTGAAGCGTCTTCTTCTCCCTGACGGGAAGGAGCAGTGGCACGGCTGCAGCAAAGAGACGCCTCGCTGCTTCGGCACGGTGCAGGACGACACCCCGGATTTCCTCTATCTGGACCGCTGGACGCCGCCTTGTTGTCTGCGTGCGCTCAGAAAAACTACCAAATACGTCATCAACATCCTGGAAAGCTCCGGGGTACGCTACTGGCTGGAAGGCGGGAGCTTGCTCGGGGCCGTCCGCCACCAGGACATCATACCGTGGGATTACGACGTGGACTTAGGCATCTACCTGGAGGACATACCAAACTGTGATCACCTGAAGAACCTGGACTCGGGCTCTCTGGTGGACGCCAACGGCTACGTGTGGGAACGCGCGGTGGAAGGCGACTTCTACAGGGTGCAGTACAGCGAGGCCAACCACCTGCACGTGGACCTGTGGCCCTTCTACCCCCGGAACGGCGTCATGACCAAAGACACGTGGACCGAGCACAAGCAGGACGTGGAGTTTCCCGAGCACTTCCTGCAGCCGCTCGTGCCCATGCCGTTTGCGGGCGTCACCGCATACGGACCCAACCACCCCCGAGCCTTTTTGGAACTCAAGTTCGGAGAGGGGGTCATTGAGAACCCCCAGTATCCTAATCCTGCCAAGAAAGGTCTGGACAGAGCCAAATTATAAGAGGACAATTGTTTACGTCACTTTATTATCAGTAGTTTGCAACACTGCTCTTTTTGAGCAGCGTCATTCTTTACCGGTCGGCATTAATACCCAAAAATATATGTTGTAAATGTGGATGTGGTGTGCAATAAGATGTTTTACCGACAACATTTTACTCCATGTGATAGAAGGCACATAGATATACTTGTTTTTGCACGTTTTAATGAATGTATGCTACTGTCTGGCCCGTTAATGACATCATATTGAAGAACTGTTTTTGCAGCAGATCCATAAAAACAGCAGTCACAGAGCAGGGGTCCCCAACCACCAAAAAAAAAAAATTGTAAATAACGGCATCAAATTCTATGCTGGGAACGTGAGTAATTGTTTTTCAATCCCCCAGTTTTTGCATGTTGTGTTGTTTCATTGTGTTTCAACCCGTCCCATTTTGACGGTCCCTCGCGTTTTTCTTTCACCTGACATTTGGTCCCAAATGCTGACACTACGTGGGAATGGGTTTGATGTGGTAATTGACGCACATTCCGCATAAACAGCTGATATACAATAACTATAAAACACATTAAGGCTCAACAAGAGAGAGGACGGGCACACAACTATTAATAGACGACACGCTGCAATTAAAAAAAAAAAACCTTCAGAATGAACGCGTAAGGATACTAGGACACTAGAGGATCTTTGATTATGCTTTTTTCTTTTTGTGACTCCTCTGAGGCCCAACAAGATACCGGCCTGGCACACTCAACAGTATTAAACACCCTGCTGCATAAACAAAAATGAATGTACAAGATTAAGACCCACCAGTTGAGAGTCACTGACTAGAGGATCTTTGTTTTATTTATGACTTATCAATTTTGACTCTCCTGATAACAGGTTGAATAACCCCGCTGGAAAGCGTCATGATTGGTGAATGGGGAATAAAGATCCTTGTCCCATGTCCAATGATTAAACCCATCTTCTTGATGTCATTGAGTGAGGCCCAGGACAGATCCAGGTCAGCATCTGTCATCCACGGGTGGGAGACCCTGGGAGGGCAACGTAGGTGAAGTGTCTTCACTTAAAGGACACAGAACCGCAGTGATTGGGATGGAGGAGGCGGGATTCAAATCAGAAACCTTCTGGTTACTGGACTGCTCCCCTTTCCTAAACCTTAAGTCTATGGAAATCTCAGAAATAAGTTCTGTTAAATAAAAAAAACATCGCCTGAAGCATATCAAACGTATAGTGTGGAATTATTATTATTGTGTTCATTATTGGGGACTGCTTACAGTGATAGTGGGGCCTGCTCGTCTTAAAAGTGTAAATATGTACACTAAAGGAATACTTGAAAGATCTACTAGGTGGCGAAACATCTAATAATACAACCTCCAGGGAGCGCGGTATAATTTAGCATGGTACATTTGATTACACTGCAAACAGGATCACTTGCGTGTCACATGCTGCTGGGTGTGAGGGTCCTAATTCTTGCACACTGTGTGTGTGTGTGTGTCCTATTGCTTTGCTATAATTACCCCTTATAAACAACAGTGTGTGCAATGCACCCTACATTGCATACATTCCTAGGTGGTTATATACAGTCCCTTTCAACACTTTTTGTCTATAAAAACGTTTTGATTCTGTTAAATCATGAAAAAAAGATTTATTGTCGAGAACCCGAAAGGCAGACTTTCATGTGCATAGGCACATCAAGTATAAACATTCAACTTAACAGAAACCCAGCAATGAAAACGTCCACACAATAGACCTGGTACCGACAACAACTTTGTAGTATCGGACGCATCGTTGGGTGTGTTATTTGGCTCAAGATGTCTCCAAAATGATATTAACCATGAAAAATCAAACAGATGACAAAACAAGCATGAAGAGTACCATTCACCTGCTAAAAAAAAAGGTAAAAAGACAAAATCCCTGTATCCAAGTGGAAGCACCTTGACGTCGCACAGACAAGAATATGACATATGTATATAATAATAAAATGCGATTTTCCCAAATGAAGCCGCAACTTTGGTAATCTTACATTGGAAAAACATCTTTGGGTATTTTGACCTGAATATACATGTTTAACCTTTAAGGTCAATAAAGCGCACCATCCTTTCATACGCCAGCAGCGGGCGTTGTTCATTAAAAAGTGTCATCCCCTTGCTTGCTTAAAACATTTGTGCTTTTAAAACACATGTCTGTGCTTTGCTAAAATAAAAAAGGGGGAAACTAAATAAATAAAAGGGATTCTTTTTGCTCTTTAGGAGTAATGAACAGTCTTCAAGTCAGTAGAGCCTGAGGTGCAGTACCAGCGCCGATGTCCTGATTCTGGCGTAAATATTTTGGACATATCGCTGGATATGTGAGAATAGAAGCGTTTTGTTGTTCCCCCGCGTTCGTAATAACGGACATGTTGTAGAATAAGCATTAAGGACCAACAACACACACAGGAGCTCCATCTTCATCCCAAGAAGATGATTGGCAGATCTCATCCATTTTTGTCAGTAAAAGGAGGTCCAACTTGTCAAAAACCCTCAATAAATTACATCATTACAGAACAGTAGTCCTTCACGTCCATCGCCAGCCTCCACGGGAGTGTTAACAACCTTCTACATGACCGATTCTTTGTCCCTGTGCAAATTATTCGCGTTGTTGCTCGCCGCGTCTCTCGCCCTGCCTTCTTTACGCATGAGCGGCGAGTGCTCGGGGTCGGCGTCGGGTTTGACTTCCATCAGCTCCACCCCCTCCTTTTTGGACGTGCGGTCTACGAAGAACTGCAGGAGCCCGGCTCCGAAGGCGTCGCCCTCCACGTTGAGCACCGTGCATGTGCGGTCACTAAACACATAAAGATGAGGAGGTAAAAAGTCCGCCAGGCCTTGTCCCTTTTACTGGCACTCAACTGGGTAATGGAAACAAACTCCAAAGGCACACAACGGACATTACAGAAACATCTTGAAGACCTAGACTTCGCGGGTGATACTGCCCTCTTATCACGTAAACGTAAAGACCTGGAAATGAAAACCACAACATTAGAACTACCGGGTCGGGCCGTTAGATTGGACTGCATATAAACCTTCCCTGGCGTACAACAAAAGCGGCTCTGCACAAACTAGAAGCTTTCACAAACAGATCTATGGAATAGGGCAAACCAGCTTCCCACGGACATCCACATTAAAAAAAGGGGCCCGGGATAGGGCATACCCTGAGGAAAAACTAAAACCACCATAATAAACCAAGCTCTGAGGTGGAATCCACAAGGACAACGAAAGAGAGGTAGACCCAAAATCTCCTGGAGAAGATTGACGAAGAAAGAGGTAAACCACAAAAAATGGAAGACCTTCCACGACGAGCTATGTCCTGTCAAGGATCAAAGGGGAATGAATGCGTTTTCTCCCACTTTGAAATCAATTGAATGGATACTAGGAAAAAAAGCATTGGATTTAAGCACGGCAAGCTTAGTCTCGGGTGTGATTTGTGATAGAAGAGCTTCAGCTAAAATGAAAGCAAAGGTGTACAAAACTGTGGTGAGACCAGCCATGTTGTTTGGTTTAGAGACAGTGCCGCTGAGGACAAGACAGGAGGCAGAGCTGGAGGTAGCAGAGATGAAGATGCTGACGTTCTCTTTGGGTGTGACCAGGATGGACAGGATCAGGAATGAGCACATCAGAGGGACAGCACATGTTAGAGGTTTTGGAGATAAAGTCAGAGAGGGAGGCCAGATTGAGATGGTTCGGACATGTCCAGAGGAGAGAGAGTGAATATGTTGGTAGAAGGATGCTGAGTTTTGAATTGCCAGGCAGGAGGCCTAGAGGAAGACCAAAGAGGAGGTTTATGGATGTAGTGAAAGAGGACATGAAGGTAGTTGGTGCAAGAGAAGAGGATACAGAAGACAGAGTTAGATGGAGGCAATTGATTGGCTGTGGCGACCCCTGAAGGGATAAGCCCAAAGGAAAAGAAGAAGATTTCAGCACGGCAGGTTTTATACGAATGTGTTTTTTAGCGTTTTTAATGGTGAAGACGGTAAACGTTACCCTTGTAACAGTTTGATTTGTCCCAAGTCGATTAGTCATGCCTGTTGACTGGAATATGGACAATATGGGATTTGGATACGGGGCGTATTTTCATTGGAACGCAAGCTTGTTAGCTAGATGACTTCTTCCTCCTCAATTTGCTATGGGATTTATACCGAGGGCTGGACCACATCCTAAGTGAAGTCCAACTTGAAGCCTTTCCGACTCACGGATGGGAGCGTCAGGACAAGATAAAAGGTACGAGGCGAGCGTAAAGTTATGCTGATGTGCGTGTTGAACATTCCGGGAACGGGGGGGCTTGTCTTTCAGGAGTGCGTTTTGGGAGCTGCTGTTGTTGTGGCGTGAGTGCTATTTTTGTCTCGCAAAGACAAGCGTGTCGATCAAACGCCTCCTCGTAGCCTTAATAGCGTCCGGGCAAACGTTAGTGTGTAGGATAGTCATTCACGTTAATATCTATCTGCACAAGAAATGTCATTCAAATCTGGTGGGGCAAAAGTTCTTTTATGCTTTGCTTGGGGAAGTGAATGATGTATCAAATTAAGGTTCCTCGTGTTTTATAGAATTCAACCTGTTAATTCATTCTTTGTTAATTCAAGCTGAAGTGTTGGCTGCACTTGAAATAAAAGGTGAAAGCATTTGCCATGAATTGTTTGTTTAAATCCATAACTCATGTCGGATTCCCTTAGAAAAAGCAAAGGGAGTTTAGGAAAGTTCACCTGCGCCGTCCAGCATCCAGGGATTTATTCACAGTCAGACTGCTTGAAAGTTTGGCTCAAAAGTCAGTGAATCGTTTGGGATCGTATGAACCGATATCGTCCTTGAATCGAATCGGCCACTACGAATCGAATCGTTGTTAAAAGGAATCGTTACAGCCCTAATGTATCTATAAAATGCACGTTAGTGTGACTCGATATGGCAATTGCTTTTTTTCCCTGATTTTTCGTGCAGCCCAATCACAGGCTTTATAAAAGTGTAATAACAGTTGGTAAAAATGGACAGTGCTGACCGCGCACCACACTCTGTGCCTTTCCAGACATCATCCTTCACTCATTAATAATTGACTTTGAAATGAATATGCTGGCGTCTAACTTGGAGAAAAACAAGGTCAAAGACTACGGAAGGCAAAACTATAAAAAAAAAAAAGTGCTAAACATTGTCAGTGTGTGTTGTGCTGCCAAAAGGAATTGGGCTGATACGTTGACTAGAACCGTAAGGGCTTTTCAGCAGTGCCAGTGTGGTTTAGTACTGCTGGAAACCAGGAAACTCCACTAATTCCTGAATACGGATCCACTGCACCGGTACACGTACTAGCAATCGTACTTTCGCCAGAGTTCAGACGCATAACGAGTTCCCACACGGTACCGCCCGGGGTCACGCATCTGCAGCCCGGCCTTTGGCTAGCAGGAGTGCCAAAGACAAGTCGGTTCTTGAAAACCCAGTTCTGTTGTTCGTCCCTTAATGGTACCCAAGACAGAGCAAACCGGGATTATGGCGTAATGTTCCCACCCAAATATCGGCACTCTGGGGGGTCTGACGGGCACGTAAGGGGCCACAAGGGAAAAAGTGTGTACTCACACAAGCCAATCGACAGCCAGGATGAGGGAGAGATCATTGGTGGGCAGCCCGATCGCCTCCAGGATGATCGCGAGGGTCAACACCCCGCCGGCGGGAATGCCGGCAGCGCCGACGCTTGACGCTGTCGCGGTCACGCTGATTGGACGACAGAAGAAGAAGAATGATGTCCACAACTCGAACGTTCCACAGCATCTCACGCCGCCGACACTCACAGGATGGTAATGATCTGGATGAAGTCGAGGGAGACGCCGTTGAGCTGAGCGATGAAAACTGCCGCCACGCACTGGAAGAGCGCGGCGCCGTCCATGTTGACGGTGGCGCCGATGGGGAGGATGAAGCGGCTGATTTGCTTGGAGATGCCGTTGTTTTCCTCCACGCACTTCATCATCAGGGGCAACGTGGCGGAGCTGAGTTGGGACGGGAGGTTGAGTCGGATATTAAAACTACACAAAAATATAAGCCGCCGCCCTGGACTAGTAATCGCGGTCTCATCAGTAGCAGTGTTCCCCTGGGCTCTTTCCTAGGGCCACACACTTTTTTGGGGGGTTGTGTGCACTTTGAATACCTGGAGGCCGTTCCAAAAGCTGTGGCCAGAGCTGTGAATATCCCCCACAGGAAGGTGTACGGGTTCTTCCTCGTGATGATGAAGTAGATAGCGGGCAGGACGAGGATGCCGTGAATGGCGTGGCCGACAATGCAGCAAGCGATGTATTTCCCCAGGCTGGCAAACAGCCTGCCCACGTCGTCCATCTCCACAATCTTGCCGGCAACAAGGAACATGATACCGAATGGGGCGTACCTAGAAGGGGTGGGGGGCGGGTGGTCACGAGCAAGAAAACGGGAGACTGCAAAGTAGAGAAATAGTAGCCATCCTTTCTTTCTTACCACATGATCCAGGAGACCAGCACCATGGTGGCTTCGTTGAAGGAGTTGAAGAACTTAATCAAGATCTCGCCTTCCTGCCCCAGCTTCCGCAAAGCCACGCCGAACGTGATGGCGAACACCACCAGACCCAGAATATTCATGCCATCCTGGTTGGTTCCAATGGGAATCTGGAAAAACACACACAGCCTGACAGTTTATGGGGCGCCGTCACGGCGGGGGAGGAGGGGGGGGTTCACTTAACGTTCCCTTGCTCACCTTCTCTGTGGAGATGTTGAGGAGTTGAGTTTGTCCACTTGCGTTCACCTTTTTGTAGCTGGTTGCATACTGGAAAAGCGAGCAAATGCTTAAAATCAGATTGCAAAACACACTTTATTTATTTATGTTTGAATTCAAATGAAACAAGCTGCAGTGCTGACCGACTGGAAGGCAGCAGACACCAGGTTGGAGGGGAAGATGTTTCTGCAGAAAAAACAAAAGAATCAACAACGCGCGCACCACATGAGACTTAAAAGCGAAGCTGCGTTTTCTTTTTGACGAGCGCAAACCGCAGCAAAAGTGTTCTCCGATCTCAATACCTGCAGTGCAATACTTCTCTCTTCTCCCATAGGCGATGTACTCAAGTCACAGCGACACAAATAACTTTGGCCTTGTTGACAAAGCCATCTGCCAGGGCTTTGAAGCTAAATTTAACATTCAAAATACCCTCTTCTGCTCAATATTTGCTTCACACAAAACTGCCGCCTCTAAAATATTAGTGCCGTTTAAAGGACTCTCCCATTAAAGCGCATTAACTTTGACAGCCCTATTTGATACCCATGTGCCATTATATGATGCACAGTGGCTGTACAGAGTAAATAATTGGTCACTCTAGCGGACAACGGAGAGACCGGAGAGACCGCAGGTTCAAAGGTTATCAACTTAACCCAAATAGTTGGAGGTGTGAAATAAAACAAGAAAATCGACTGGAGTTGAGTTGATAAAGCGCCCAGCATACCAACACATGCTATACTGCTAACTATAATAAGTAACGACACCATAAAAGCTACAAACAAATCCCATGTGTTCCTCCCTACCCCCTCCTCCTCCCGCTCTGCTCCCTGTAAAGGATTTGGAGTAATAAGGCATTAACTACCCACGCTCTACTTGTTTGATTTCCTTTTCGACGGAACGCTTCCACACGCATCCGCATTAAAACCATGCGGCACGGCAGCCTGCTACGTTTTTTCGTTTTGCTTTATTCCCGTTAAATGTCAATATTTTCCCCGACAATATTTACGACGTAATTCGCAATAAACATTTTTTTAGGCTTTATTAATTTTTTTTATAATCATAGGACTTTATTTTTTTTAGGCTTTATTAATTTTTTTTATAATCATAGGACTTTATTCTCGTAAAATGTGAACATTCACCTCACAATATTTTGGGTTTAGAAGCAAAAAATGTCAACAAAGGATTTTATTCACCTAAATATTTACAAATTTTCCTCATAATATTGACCTTTGTTGCAAAACACTGTGCATAATAATGCAACTTTATTCTCATAAAATTCATATTTTCCCTCACAATATTAGAACTCTGCAAAATATAACATTTGCTCATAATATTCATTTTCTATACCGCATATCCTCATTTGGGTCGCGGGTTGCTCATAATATTAAGACTTTATTCTCCTAAATGTGACTTTATTCTCGTAAAATGTGAAGACTTTCCTCACAATTGTCTGGGTTTATACAGTATCCAATACATTTGTGCTCATAAAAGGACTAGTATTGACTTTAATTGCAAAAAAAATGAACACTTACCGCATAATAAATATAATACAAATGTATTCCCATAAAATGTAAATATTTTCCCCAGACTATTAGAATTGCATAATAATTGCTTTTTGGCATTCCAAAAACTAAAGTAAATGGAAACTTTTTCCCCCCTCATTAATTTACTGTAAAATGTTATCATTTGTATTTGCAAAAAGTGTCCAATTTTTTTCTTATTATTATGACTTTATTCTTGTAAAATGTCAAATATTTTTGATTATTATATTAGAACTTTATTCTCCATCCATCCATTCATTTCTGTACCGCTTATCCTCATTAGGGTCACGGGGATGCTGGAGCCTATCCCAGCAGACTTTGGGCGAGAGGCGGGGTACACCCTGGACTGGTCGCCAGTCAATCGCAGGGCACATATAGACAAACAACCAGTCACACTCACATTCATACCGATGGACAATTTAGAGTCACCAATGAAGCTAACATGCATGTTTTTGGAATGTGGGAGGAAACCGGAGTACCCGGAGAAAACCCACACACGCACGGGGAGAACATGCAAACTCCACACAGAGATGCCCAACGGAGATTTGAACCCAGGTCTTCCAGATCTCCTGACTGTGTGGCCAATGTGCTAACCACTCAGCCACCGTGAGGCCAAACTTTATTCTCATTAAATATAAATACTTCCCTCTTACAATATTAGGACTTTTTTTGCAAAAATGTTTACAATTGTGTAACATTTTGTAAAATGTGAATTTATTTAAATGTGAAAGTATTATCAGAATAAAATTTATTGGCCAGGTATGTTTATGCAAACAAGGAACTTGGTTAAAACAGCTCTCATGTATACATATGGACAATAATAAATACAAAGATGTTTAAAGTGACCATTATAATATAGGGTTTTGCGGCTCACAACTGTGTTTTTATTGCCCCGCAGCACATTCCAAAATTATAATTTAGTAAGGAAACTAATAAAAACAAACAAAAACTGTAAAAATAACAATTCATCAGTAAGAATAAGGTCATTAGAGGGGAAGTTGTAAGCAGAAAAATATACATTTTAGTAGCATTTACTGGCAATATTAAGGAAAAAATGTCTAATATATTGAGAAGCAAAACATCAAAGTTGAGGAAAAAGTTGCAATGTTTCCACAATAAGGTCAAATATTATGGGAACAAAGTAATCTTTAAATATGTGACATAAAATGTCCAAGAAGGTAGCAATGGGCAAACTGCTGTAATTTTGCAAGAATAAAGTGAGAATATTGAGAGAAGTCGTATTCCAACGAGAAAAAAAGTTGCAATTTTGCAAGAATGAACTTAGAATATGAGGAGCAAAAATGATTCATTTTAATATTTTAGATTCACTTCATTTTAGTACCAGGAAGTTGACATTTGTAATATTTTGAGAAACAGACAACAAAATAAAGTTGTCATTTCTGGGAATTAGGTTGGGAAAAAAATTAGAGTCATAGTATTTCAAAAAGAAAATGTACAAATATTATTTAAGAAGAATGTTGAAAAAAAGTCACAAACAAATCGCAAACATGGGGGAAAGAGCAAATATGGTAACAAAGTTGACACTAATATAAAAAGCTGAGATGCATTTTTTCAGGAAATATTTGTACTAAGTATCACGGTTATGAAATTTCAAAGCGGCCTTTGCATCCTTCATTTTTCTGTATGGGGCCCTTGGTGGGAAATAGTTAGGGCGCCCCTGATCTAGTGTCTTCGTTCTCCTACAATGTGAATATTTATTTATATGAATACTTCCCTTCTCCAATATCAGGACTACATCTGCAGAAAATGTTACAAATTTGCCTCCAAAAACATTTTTGCTCATAATATAAAAGGACTTTATCTGCTTAAAAAGGTAAATATTTCCCTGGGAATTTGGACATTTCTTTCAAAGGTCGTAGGTCTTTATTCTTGTAAGGTGTGAATATTTCCCTTGCATTTTATGCGCAAATCATTCAAACTTCTTGGCTTGAATATTGTCCTCCGAGTTTTATTGGCAAAAATATCCAACACTAGGATTGTAATCTCCTTAAATGTGAACATGTCATTTAAAATGCGAATATTTGAATTTATTCCCATTAAATGAAAGCTTTTTTTTCCCTAATTTATCGCTAAATTAAGAAACATTCAACTTTGTTCCTGGAAAATGTGAACATCCTAATATTGCTACTTAATTGTCATAAAATTAAAAAAAAAACATTTTTTCCTCAAATGGGTTGATATTTGTTGTAAGGGTTAAGGATGTTTTGTTTTTTTAAACGGACCTAAAAGTCACCCCGTCTATTGAAACAGCGCGTGTGCCCCGAGGCCTTCTGCTTTTGTTTTGGGTTTCACCCCACGCAGGGTTTACTGTCCCAAAAAAGAATGCAGGGGGTGGGGGTGGGGGGTGTAGCTTTAATGTGCCTTCCCGCGCCACAGAAGCGTAACACCGCCGCGCGTGCCCGGTGCTTAGCGTCTTTTTACACCTGCAGGCATTTGCACGGCAACAGGCGGCTGATACCAGCAACAAGGTAAACGAGGCCCTCACTTCCGGTTGTGGCCTGCGCGCGCGTGCTCCCAGTCTCTTTAAACACACGAGGGCTTCATCGGATCCCCGGCGCCGTGAGTGCAAAATGGGGCTTCTGGGAAATATTTCAAAGTCGGGGGATTTGTGACGAGGGAGAGACACGAGCTCCCCCCCCCTCCCCCTCCGTGGTGTTCGTTTCGCCCTCCTGTGTGAGGACTTTGTGCTGACGCAACCGCTCCTGGTATTGCATGTTCCGCCACGCGGCTCCCCCACCCCCCCGCACACACACACGCGCACACTCTCCGAGCTTCTCTGGACTCACCTGATCAAATCCAAAAAGGAGTCGATGACCTCTTTGGATTCCGGCACGCTGCCCTCCAGGCCGTCCACCGCCGGTTTGGCGAGAACCGCCGAGCCCGGGCCGATGATGAAAGCCATCACCACGCCGATGGCCGAGGCGATCAAGGTGGTGCCCAGGAAGAAGAGCATCGCCCAGCCGCCCAACTTGCCCAGCGCCTTGGGGTCGATGCTAGCCGCTCCGGACACCAGGCTGCACACCACCAGGGGGATGATGATCATCTTCAGCAGGCGGATGAGCAGCTCCCCGGGGAAGCCGATGTAGATGACCTGCGTGCGGCTGAGCGTCACGCTCCGCACGCCGAGGCCGATGAAGACGCCGATGAGAACCCCGACGACGGTGAGGATGACCAGCAAATTAGCTTCCACGACTCGCTTGACCCGCCGGGACAGCGGCTCCGGGGCACCGCCGCGAGACGCTCCGTTGGCTAGCGGCTCGTCTCCGTTGGACGTCTTGACTTCCTCCAAATTGTCGGCCATTGTGGCTCTTCAAAGTTGCCCCGGAAAGGGTCCGACAGTTTCTTTGCCAGGCGCGCGCAGGGACGCTGTTTTGTACACCGCTGTGACGTAAACACAGGGGCGTGGCCTCACTGCTGCCAACGCTTCAATAGGAAAAGTTGCTATTGGCTGTGCTGGAAGCCTCCGGATGACGTCATCGTGAACTTTGCATATCATGTAAAAAGTGCCTAAACTCGTAGGAGAGACAAAAAAGTGATTAAAAACATCCTTAATTACCTTTAGAACTATAAATACACTTTACGCTTAGATTGTTAATTTCACACCAAAGCAAAATAAGTATATTTAGGAGAATAGCCTGTCAACAGCACCCCCTGCTGCTCAGAGATGCAAAACAATGCCAGAAAACTCCCCAACCAAGTATGAAAAGTCGCTAGATTTGGCGCTAGTCGCATAGGGATGTTGCAGATCTAGCGACAAAACACCCAACTTTTTTATTTGATTTTTTTCTTATCTCCTCGTTGGGAGAAAAAATGTTGATTTTCTGTGGTGTAATTGTGCGTAGAAGAAAGTCAAGTATTGCATCACAGCAGCTACTTTCGCTCCAGCTCCACAATCTATCCGTATAGTTATTGGATCTCATCGGTCCCATGAAGCGTCTTCCTTCGAGCACCTCGTGTATTCCCTGTAGTGTATTCATTTAAATGAAGGGACAGTACGTAAACATACGTGTGATTTCCGCCAGCCCTCAAAACTCCCTTCGCCTCCCCCACGAGCTCACCTCGCTCCACCCGAAAGATAAAGTGTCATTTTTTTTTAACTACATTTATTATTTTTCATTGCTTTTATTATTTTCTCATTGTTTTTTGTTATATTCATGCACATGATTATGTTGTCATTAATAGTCTTCTTCAATAACCGTAGGACATTTTTTGTACAACCACATTTTCCAACCAGTACAAGTTTACAAGTTGTTTTGTGTGTCTCATAATAATTAAATTGTCTCACAATAATATCTAAAAAAAAAAAAAAAACATTAATATTTATTTATTATTCACGTAAAACTGGGACTTTTCTTGTCTTTATCATAATATTTAAAATTCATTCTCATAAATATCCGCAAATTTTTCCATTCATTTCAACTCTCTTCTTGTAAATGTTCTTCTCGTAATTATGACTTTATTCTGGGGATGTCCGATAATGTTTTTTGGGGTTTTTTGACGATATGTCGATATTGTCCAACTCCTGTGTTAATTCCTGTTGTGGAATTGACGCAACGTTTTTATCCAACAGTCAAACTCAACATGCTAACACGGCTAACGCTTGAATACTTGAAGAAAATCAGAAAATGAGGCTCGAAGAAAATGACAGCTTTATTTGTTGTTTTGTGTTTTAAAAAATGATGTAATATTACGGCATTGTCAGAAAAGTACGACTTCTTGGTGTTATATTTTGGCTTTATTCTACTGAAATGACAGCTTTTGTTTTCCACTTCCATTGATTTTTTTTTTACATTTTCCAACTATTTCAACTTTCATTTTGTAAATGTTTTTCTCATGATTATTATT
>QODF01000324.1:68351-142803 GCA_024372805.1 Oostethus manadensis
GCAGTAATGCGGTCGCTGTACCGGACCGTCGTGGTGAAGAGAGAGCTGAGCCGGAAGGCAAAGCTCTCTGTTTACCGATCGATCTACGTTCCCACCCTCACCTATGGTCATGAGTTATGGGTCATGACCGAAAGAACGAGATCGCGGATACAAGCGGCGGAAATGAGTTTCCTTCGTAGGGTGGCTGGACTCACCCTAAGAGATAGGGTGAGGAGCTCGGCCATCCGGGAGGAGCTCAGAGAAGAGTCGGTGCTCCTTTACATCGAGAGGAGCCAGTTGAGGTGGCTCCGGCATCTATTCCGGATGCTTCCCGGGCAACTCCCTGGTGAGATGTTTCGGGCATGGCCAGCCGGGAGAAGGCTCCCGGGAAGACCTAGGACACGCTGGAGGGACTATGTCTCACAACTGGCCTGGGAACGCCTCGGTGTCCTCCCGATGGAGCTGGAAGAGGTCGCCGGGGACCGGGAAGTCTGGACTTCCCTACTGAGACTGCTGCCCCCGCGACCCGCACCCGGATAAGCGGAGGAAAACGGAACAGAACGGAAATTTATGCTACAAAAATGTATTTATTTTTAATAGTAATTTATTTTTGTTAGTTGTTTGTAAAAAAAAAAAAAACAGCTTTTATTATATGGACTATGTATGGAATAACGTAAACAGTGCATGTCGGATACAGGACGTGAGGAAATATCTAAGCAAAGTTGGGATTAAATAAGATCTGGTTCTTCCCACTCCTTTTCGGACACGTGGAATACATTGTAAGATGGAGTATTCCAATGTACCTGCATGCATATTCCAAATGAATCAAACCATAACCATAAGATTTATCATACCGTGACATGCTTTTCCTGTTATATTACAATGATTGGAGGCTATAAAAACAAGCACGTGGTGCACACATGCTTGCGTTTATGTGGAGGGGGTTACCTAATGCAGCACGCCGCATGCAGAACATATTGAAACAAAGGAACGTGCACCGGTTTCCATAGTGACAGGGTGGTACCTGAGAGGTTCCGTTGGCTGTTGCTGCTCGGCAATAATTCACAGAAACAACCAGCTGCTGTTCAAATGCTTTACTATTGTGTGTCCTGTATATGTAGAGTACATCTCCGCAACGTATGAGTGCTGCCGGCGCTGGGGGAGCTGTGGATCACTGAGAAGAATTGCTGTAAATAGCTGGCACCATAATTCTTCCGTCAAACACGATAGACATAGTTTTATGGTCTGGGGCAGCAAGAGTGGTAACAACACGGGAGAGATGCCGTTCACTGAGGTGAAACTTGGCCGCAGGAGCCTAGTCTACCTCCAAGATGATCCCGTTTCCTCCAACCTGAACCAACTGAGCGCCTGTGGGTCATCCTCAAGAGTGTCCGACAAGAGTGCTGTTGGAATTTCACGCCCAAGAGGATTAAGGCCGTGCTCGACAACAATGGTGCACATGCACCCGTTTGAATTCCCTGAAGAAACCGCAACTCCCCCGGCCAGTGACGGCAGCACTCATGCAGCGCCCAGACCATGACAACGCCGTGACTGTCAGTTAGCAAAACACAATTATCTTGCTTCTAGAAGGGCAGCTTCCGTGGCAGATTACTATCACTGTCCTGCTCCAAGCCCAGGGAGGGACGGCTCCGCCAAAGAGGAGGAAATAAAGGCAGCGGATCTTTGGCAGATCTTCATGCAACTCAACACCTCTTACAGTACTAACAAGTTCTGCAGAAGTATGCTGCCTGGAAACAATTACCAGTAAGAGAAAAGGCGGCCTGTGAGGAAGAATGTGCTTGGTCACGAATAAGCGGATCTTCAGCACGGCAGAAGAAGTGCTTGTTTTGCGCGAGGAGCTGTACTGGATGTTCTGCGTTTATTGGTAACACATTTACTGTGTGGCGCTTTTAACTTGGCAGGGAAAAAAGATGTTGTTCTATTACATAGCTTGCGGTCCTACGCAGACATATCTGCACACGGTATGTTTGTACAGCAAAACAATTGGTTACCTGGTAGAGGTCCAAACACGCCCTGTCACGGAAACACCTTTGGGACGCTGTCAGGACAAACAAGGACACAGTATTAGGTACACGGAGAAAAACCCAAAACGAGAGCCGAGTGGAGTAACACGTTTATAATTCAGGATTAATTCCACTATTACCACTGTCTTGCTCCACTGAAAGACTGCGCAGATCATTACAACACAACAGAGGGAAAGCAACAAAAACACACACTGGACTGGACTTTTTACCTAAATATGTTTTATTCCATTCCATTCCATTTTCCTCCGCTTATCCAGCTCCGGGTCGCGGGGGCAGCAGTTTTAGTAGGGAAGTCCAGACTTCCCGGTCCCCGGGGACCTCTTTCAGCTCCACCGGGAGGACACCAAGGCGTTCCCAGGCCAGCTGTGAGACATAGTCCCTCCAGCGTGTCCTAGGTCTTCCTGGGGGCCTTCTCCCGACTGGGCATGCCCGAAACACCTGACCAGGGAGGCACCCGGGAGGCACCCGGACTAGATTTGGCCGCCGAAGACCAGGTCGCCCGGACACCCGCCCTCGACCACTGCCCAAATCACAAAGCACCGGACGCTTATGTTTGCCCCTGCAGGTGGTGGGTCTGCGGGGGGGAGTTCCCGTGTGGCTTCTTCGGGCTAGGCCCGCCCAGGCCCCACGGGGAAGGCCTGGCCACCGGGCGCTCGCCTGCTAGCCCCTCCCCCAGGCCTGGCTCCAGGGTGAGGCCCCGCTATCCCACGTCCGGGCGAGGTGCGGTCACTCCTTTTGTTATTCTTCATAGGGGTCTTCTGAATCACTTTTAGTCTGGCCCGTCAGCTAGAACCTGTTTGCCTTGGGAGACCATACCAGGGGCATAAAGCCCCGACAACATAGCTCCTAGGACTACGCGGGTACTCAAACCCCTCCACCACGATAAGGGGTTTTATTGTTATGTATTATTATTGATAAATAATAATATTAATTGATTTAATTATTCTATATTTTCCCCATCTCTCCTGTCTTGATTGTTTTTTTGTTTTATTCTATCTACTGTATCTGTCTACCCACCTACCTACTATGCGCATTTTATGAACAAAAAGACAAATGACAGGACAGGAATTTAAAAAAGTCTTCCTCTTCTCCTTCCGTCTTATGCCTTCAGGGCTCGCCACAGCGAATCCGTTGCCTCCATCTAACCCTGTCTTCTCTCGCACCAACCACCTTCATGTCCTCTTTCACTACCTCCATAAACCTCCTCTTTGCTCTTCCTCTACGCGTCTAGGAAAAAAAAAATGTTCCCCCCCCCCCTTTTTCAGTGATGTTATCTTTTGCTTCTTTCTCTTCCTCCAGAGCGGTGCGCCAGGCGGCATTATCCCTTAATAGTGTCCTGATATCATCCTGTAGAGCATCGATGCCGGTGCATAATGCATGATTTACTTCCTTGGGGGTTTTAACCTCTTTGAGGGCAGCACGCAAGGCAGCATTGTCTTCCAATAATGTCTTGATATCGTTCTGCAGAACTGTATTTTCTTCCATGTGGTTTTTATCTTCCTTGAGGGCAGCGTGCAAGGCAGCATTTTCTTTCAATAGCAGCTTTATGTTATCCTGCAAAGCCTTGATATTATCTTACCTTGATATCGGTGCGTAGTGCTTTATTACCTGCCATAGGGTTTTTAACCTCTTTAAAAGCAGCACACAACGCAACATTTTTATCTTGCAACTTCTCGATTTCTTCTTTTAGAGCTTTAGTTTCTTTCGTCCGTGCTCTATTTTGCTCCATAAGGTTTATGACGTCACCATGGACGCCTTGGATCTTTTCCATGAGACTGTCATTCTGAGATTGTACATGTTGAACCTGTGACTGCAAATGCTTAAGGTCTGGTTGTGCTGCAGTACTGTATCTCCTGCATCTCCATTTTCATCTGTTTTAACTTATTAAAGTCTTGCATCCAGGTCTCCCAGAAATTTTCCTCTTCTTCTTGTTTTTGCTGATGTACTCGACTCACGGCTGTAGTCGTCCTCCCCCTCCACATATGGCTACAAGACTGACGCTTGTGATTTTGAGTCCACGCATCAGGGCCTGCATCCTTTACAATTGTAAGGGATACTTGCTTTGTTGTCTTTTTTCTTTTGTTTGGCATTGTTGCTAGGCAACTGCTTTAAACTACCGTAACTAGCCGGTTAGCTTGGCTTCCTAGCAGCTTTCAGCACATGTAACTTGTTGATTTCAAGGAATCTGTACCTCTCGCCAATCCAAGTTAAGGTTGAGGGAATCACCAACCAGTTGCGATCTTGTGGTCATGAAGTGTATTCAGAAAAGCACCAACATTGTTGTAGTTTATAGTTTCCTCAGCAGAGCTCTTGCCTTGTACATCCTCTCCAGTCAACAAAGGGAAAAAAAATAAAAACTCACTATCTGTCCTCCGGACATGTCCGAACCATCTCAGTCTGGCCTCTCCGACTTTATCTCCAAAACCTGTAACGTGTGCTATCCCTCTGATGAACTCAATCCTGATCTTGTCCATCCTGGTCACACCCAGAGAGAACCTCCAACTCTGCCTCCTGTCTTTTCCTCAGCGGCACCGTCTCTAGGCCAAACAACATCGCTGGTCTCACCGCAGTTTTGTACAACTTTCCTTTCCTTTCATTTCAGCTGAAACTCTTCTATCACACCTGACACTTTTCTCCACCGGTTGCAGCCTGCCTGCACACTCTTCTTCCACACCTCTTACTATAGTGGTACGTGTTAACAGCTCCAAATGAACTGAAAATTAAAATAAAGCTAAACGATAGCACGCAAATCTATCTTTTTGTTGTTTTCTGTTATTCACAATTAACCTGCACACTTTTCAAGTCGCTTTTATCTCCCTTATTGCCAAAGTTCTGACCGTCGGAATTATATAAAATCTTGTGGTCCACATCTTTGGAATAATTAATGTTCTGAACGTCAATCGATATTGTTTTTATCTTGATTTAAAAAGCGTCTAAAAAAGGGCCGTAATTACCGGGAGAATAGACAACTGTGTATCAGGATTTGTAATCGGATTGCTATTTTTGAATGTTTTTACATTTTACTGTGCGCTGTATAATTTTCCTGCACAGTGATGTTAACTGCTTATAAATTTTGTTTATCTTGTGTTTGTGATGTCCAAATAAATATTTCAAATAATAAATTGAGGTCGAATTGTCATGTTTTGAGTGCACATAAATGCATAAAATTGTACTTGTGCAAAAAGGGTTACGTTAGTGAGTGATAAGAATGTCCGCTTCTTGGTTTTCTTTCTATTTATGTTTATTTAGACCACACACAGACATTTGTGTGACTTTCGAAGTGTCCCTTAATGCATCACGCGACCGTCTGGGGACAATGAAGAAGTATCGGCGCTGGTGACTTGGAGATACACTACATAGTCTATGGTGCTGGAATCAGAATATTACAATATACTAATAAATTATGTTATTATTATCTATGACCACCACAAAAACAAACACTTTAACAAACATTTGGGAGCATTTGACTCTCAGCAGAGACAGGAAGTTATTGTTTATGATGTGATACAATCTGTATGACCCCCAGTATGGAAAAGGTCAATCAATAATAAGACACAAAGATCTTTGTAAAGACAAGCCACATGATTACTACACCGTAAGTCCTACCATTCATTCCCATGTGTGCCTGCTTGCTTCCTCCCATGCATGCATGAAGTCACGAGGGACATTCTTCACTGCGGCTCAGAACATTGCGTTGATGCCACGAGGAGTCACCTGCATTGTGAACAGCCGGGGGGGGGGGAGATCAATAAGAAGCAAGACTAAGGGTGAGATTGTCGTGATACGTCATTTCAACAAGGGATCTGTAAGGTCAAAGATAATCTGTGTTCTTCTATCAAACGACAGCAATGACACAATTTGGAAAGCTGCACGTTTGTATAGCATGTGGCACCAACCTCCGTAAAGAGTTAATTATGAAAGACTGGAGGCTGAAGTATTAGTTAAATTATAACCCGGGGAGGTTTATGTACCTCCTGCGGACTGGCCGGCCTACAAAAATGACCCTAAGAGCGCAGAAACGACTCAGCCAAGAGGTCACAAAAGACCCCACAACAACATCCACACACTGCAGGCCTCACTTGCCTCAGTTAATGTCGGTGTTCATGACTCCACCATAAAAAAGATACTGGGCAAAAAGGGCCTGATTGGCAGAGTTCCAAGACAAAAACCACCGTTTTGCTGCTTCAGGATCTGGAAGACTTGCTGTGATAAATGGAAGCATGAATTCCGCTGTGTAGCAAAACACCCTGGAGGAGAACGTCCGGCCATCGGTTGGTGACCTCAAGCTGAAACCCAACTTGGGTTCTGCAGCAGGACAATAATCCAAAACACACCAGCAAGTTCACCAAAACAAAATAAATATTTTGGAGTGGCCTAGTCAAAGTCCTGACCCGAATCCTATTGAGATGCTGTGGCATGAGCTTAAGAAGGCGCTTCATGCTGGAAAAGCCTCCAATGTGACTGAATGACAACAATTCTGCAAAGATAGGTGGGCCAAAACTCCTCCCCAGCGCTGTAATTGCGGCAAACGCTTGATTGCAGTTGTTGCTGCTAAGGGTGGCCCAACCCCTTATTAGGGTAGATAGTTAGAGAGATACTTTAATAATCTCCAAGAGAAATGTAGGTTTCAAGCAGCGCTTGAAAAGACAGAATCGGCAGTTGCAGGCCTAGTATAGTGCGACTGAATTACCAGTAACAAGGAGAAGGAGGTTCTTTGAACACGCCACCGTGTCACGTGATGTTCGACTTGTTAAGCGTGTCTGAAGCAAAGAAACGGAGTCGTGGGGTCGCAGCTAGTTTTGGCAACACGAAGCGGAACGCTCCAGCAGCCGGTGCATGAGGGCAGACCACAGCGGCCCTGGGCTCTGATTTGCGGATAAAAACACGCCCCTTCTGCCCACACTCCTTTTACCAGGATCCTTTTCTGGTGGTGGAGTCATATGAGCCGACATTGCTCTCTCTGGCTTTTCCTGCTCGCTTCTCGCTCGCTGGCTCTCTTTGCGTGGCCGACAGGTCAAGCGTTGGAAACTTGCACGTCTGTTTTTGCCAAAATCATCTCAGAACCAACACTTGTGTACATTTTTGCAAGTTCCCCCGTGATGGCGCCCCACAATATGGCATATGAAGACTTTCAACATACTGTATGCACACTGCCGCCGCGTCAAGCACGGAATTGAAAAAATAAAAAATAGAATTCTCGAACCGCTGGTGTGTCATGCAAGGAATTTCTCTTTTAATGTTTGGGGCTGTGGATCGTACAGAATTCAGTTTACTGCATAAACACGGGGGGGCCTTCAGAGGGAAACCAGACAAACCGGTTAGGGAGCAGGGGGGATTTTGCTCCGGGACTGCACCACCATAACCCACACAGGGCAGCGTGGTGAAAAAGATTTGTTCCCAGTATGAATTAGTTTGTGTTTAATACTATTTCACAGCTTGGCTGATATAGTCATTAATAAATCCATCGTGGTTGAATACGGCCGATTAGACACAGATACGCATACTGGAGCAAATATTACGTATTGTCAAGCACAAACAATGGCTGGACCAACCACAATGCATATAATTAAGGGAGGACAGGCATTTATTGCAGGTTGAAATGATCTCACAACAGGCACAATCCGGCTAAAACTTAACTCTGACCTCACTTCCTGTCCACGCGTCCGTCAGACATGCGCTTGCGAAAAAAACACAAGCATGTCTTGGATGTCTTATCTTCTCTGATTATGTCTGCTGTATTGAAAAATTATGAATGGACAAGTGACTATAGGGGTGCTATTTCCTGTCTGGGGGCTCTAATAGTGTTAAAAATGTATTTAATTAGCTTTTTTTTTGCCCGAACTAAAAAAAATGCCACAGTTAGATAGATAGCAATAAATAATAAATATATATATATATCATGTATTATATTATTATCATAATTACATATATGAGATTCGTATCTACATCAACAACCATTAACTGTGGAATTGGATGGAATTGTATACTTCATTGAATCGTATCACACTGTTTGTTTTTATCTAGATTCAAATGGAATTGTCTCATCCCAAAGACATTTACAGTACATCCCAACATATTACTGTTAGGACATCATCAAAAATGGTCAATTGTGACCACACTTCACCGAAGGAAAAGAGGCTGTCTGCCTCCATGCGTCCCTCCACTTAGCTTTCATGTTCATACTGCCTCATCTATTCTACTCCACCTTTCATTTGCCGACAATATTCCCACGTTGTATTCCTCAACATTGGAGACGGGAGCCATACGCTCTCGGTGGGAGGCGCCATTAAAGGATTCACCAGCGAGGAAGTATGTACCCCCAAGCATGTAGGCTGCTCTGCTCCATAAAGACTATGATATTAGAATATGAATAAGAAACCAGCACAGGCTGATCCCAGTGAGGGCTTGAAATGAAGGCATAAATCCCACTCAGCTCTTCAGTGCCTCCCACTGTGTGCTCATAATCCCCACCCAGTTCATTCCCGCTGCCCACAAATGGCTCCTTGGAGGGCGGATGAAGCGACACACACTGTGTGCTGCACGAAGGCACTCAATCTCTCCCGCGAGAAGAACTGCAGGTACAAAACAACCGCTGTGCTCGCGTGCTATGTACGTCTGCGTGATCCGCTTCTCCTGTCCTACATCCAAACTGGCCTAATCTTCTTCTGCAACTCTAGGCCAGGCAGGCTTACGCTGCAGACCGGCCGACGCAGTGACAAACAATTTTCCCATGAAAAGACAATGGGAAATTGAAGCCATCTGTTCCGGGGTCAAACTATTGCTGCCATAAAACCTTCATTTTAAGTCCAAAAATGTAGCATGCTAACATTGCTAACTGGTATACAAGGGGAGAAGGAAGTTAACCACTATGTGATGTGAGTCAATGAAAGAAAATGAAAATACATAAAATAAATATATATTTAGGACTATTGAGCCAGTCAACAGATTCCATTATTTAATCAGGATTAATTGCATTTTGTCCGCAGTTAACTCATGCTCACATTTAATCGCAGACAGAAATACGTTTCTATGTATAATAAGTAGTAGGATGTTCAATATTACAATAATTAGAATAAATTCAATTGAATGAAATCCCCGACCACTGTATATCTATGCCATCTGAAAATACTTGCAGGAAATGCAAATTAACTGCTTTTCACCGAATTATTGACCTTAACTGGCACATATTATTTTCAATAGACTTGAACGTCACATAGAACAGGAGAAAAAAGTAGGGCCCTGTGAAATGCCTGCCGTTAAACAGCAGCTCGTACCCACGTTTTAGCAAACAAATCCGATAGAAATGAAAAGAAACAAATATATTTCTACTAGATATATTGGTATAATACATTTATCCTAATGTGTACTGTATTTAATGTATTATTATATCAAGAAAAAAGTAAATGAAAATTAATATATCTGTTAATATTTATAGTACTACAGTATCAAGAAAAAAATAAATTTAAATATATTTGTTAATATACCTAGTACTATATATTGGTATAATACATTTACTTTAAAATAAATATATTTATTATATTTAATACATATCAAGACGAAAGTAAATTAAAATAAATATATTTAATATACTGTATGTAGTACTATATATTAGTATAATACATTTAATTTCAAATAAAAATGTTTATTAAATTTATTATAATATCAAGAAAAAAGTAAATTAAAATAAATATATTTGTTAATATACATAGTACTATATATTAGCATAATACATTTATTTAAAATAAATACATTTGAAATATAGTTTGTTAAATTATGTAGTATTAGATATAATGGTATAGTACATTTATTTTAAAATATATACAATACACGAATGTATTTATTATGACAGTTATAAGAATCAAACCAAATCCCTCACCCATACATGACAGAGGCGTGGGAGAGACAATTGCGGAACGTAAATCCGCTTTCTGCTTTTCAACCGCCATGCAAGTGTAAAAAGAAGTGAACCCCTACATGATCCAACTAGAATAAAGCGCATTTATTGACTTTTTCATGATGTGGCAAATAAGCGTATGGGACGGGAAGTCGTGCATTTTCATGCGCTATTTTGCAACTGTCACATCAAGTGTAAAAAGAAGTTAGGTATAATCCAACAAGGAAATATGTGTCTGACATCTTTTAGGGACCACCGAACAACCAGACCTGAAAGAATCCAGCTTTGCTTGCAAAAGCACGGTGTGTGTGTGTGTGTGTGTGTGTGTGTGTGCGGAGCGGGGGGCAGAGGTCACACGGAAAGGCCAGACGATCTAAGCCCGCCACTGTGCGGAGATGCCTGTGGGATACTCGCGTAGGTGTTCGTCCTGTGAGAACCGCGGTACCGCACGGCTCCCCCGGAATGCAGAGAGGCCCCATAAAGCCCGCCTGGCCGAGCGTCCCTAATCATGGCGGCTATTTGGGATACGCGTACTGCTTAGCGCCTAGCAACACAGCAGAACTGCGGTGTGCACCGGCATGGGCGTGTTTGTGGAGTCCGCACAGGATGTGTGCAACTCAAGCACGAAACGCCAATCTATTGATTGGAATATAAATAGACAAAGCGGCTGATGGAAACACACACACACACACATTTGTATTCAAGTCTATCCTCTCAAGGGACAACACAAAACATAATAAATATGTTAGAGTAGTCAGTGTACAGCTAATACTGCAGTATTTAGAACAGGGGTGTCAAACTCATTTTGGTCTCGGGCCGGATACAGCTTAATCTGATCTCAAGCGGGCCGGGCCGGACTCAAGCAAAATGACATAGAACTAACAAGAAGTCCACGTTTTTATTACTACTGTATTAGTCACTAACACTAATAATTAGTGCAAAGAAGAATTCAATTAAAAAGTCTGTGTATTAAATGAATTTTCCTTTTAGTAAATACAATTGCTCAATAAAATGAGAGGTCCACTTTTTAATCATAGCATAATAACCAGTCAAACATCTGGGCTATTGATCTGGTCAGCTACGTAGCAGAGGGGGTTGTTAAGCAGTTTCTGCTGCTTTGTTGTTAATGAAAACAACAACAGGAGCATCAGAGGGCCAATAATGAGACAGACCCCAAAACAGGAATGCTTTTCCAGGTTGAGGCCGCTGACTCCTCATCTCTTTTGGCTGATTTTTTACTGACAGACTTTCTACTGCTTTAGTTTTTCATTTGGCTTGGATCAACATCTCTGTTGATAGCATGGTGCGGTACCGGGACGCTACAGAGGTTGCACAAGAAGTACAAACCCTCCAAGATGGCACATCAAAACGTACCATTGAAAGAAGCTTTGCTGTGTCTCCCAGCACAGTCTCAAGAAAATGAAGGAAATTCCAGGAGACAGGTAGTTACTCCAGGAGAGCTGGACAGGGCTGCAGAAGGTCCTTAAACCCTCAGCAGGATTGGTATCTGCTCCTTTGTGCAAGGACGAACAGGACGAGCACTGCCAAAACCCTACAAAATGTCCTCCAGCAGGTCACTGGTGTGAATGTATCTGACCAAACAATCAGAAACAGGCTCCATGAGGGTGGCCTGAGGGCCAGACGTCCTGCAGTGGACCCTGTGCCCACTGCCCAGCACCGTAAAGCTCGATTGGCATTTGCCATGGACCGCCCGAATTGGCAACTACGCCACTGGCGCCCTGTGCTCTTCACCGATGCGAGCAGTTTCAACCTGAGCACATGCGACAGACCTGAAAGTGTCTGGAGATGCCGTGGAGAACGTTATTCTGCCCGCAACATCATTCAGCATGACCGCTTTGGTGGTGGGTCAGTGATGGTCTGGGGAAGCATATCCCTGGAAGGACGCGCAGGCCTCTACAGGTCAGATAACGGCACCCCGACTGGTGTCGGGGTGAAATCCTAGGACCCGTTGTCCTTTGGTATACCAGGTATTTCATCGCTGTGCTGATTTGCAGTCGTATTGACGTACGGAAGAAGAAGAACTAGTAGAGTAAATGACCAGATGACGATAGAAAGTATTGAAATGTATCATTTGTTCCTGGAACTTGGACTACGTTAGCAGATGTTTCATGCAATTCAGTGTCGCAATGGCTTCTGTGAAGCCATTGCGACACTGCGAAGGAATTCCATGAAAGTGGTACTGTAATACTTCCTGTATTTGTGCTTCCAATAAATACATAGGGCGACCACATTGGAATGAATGAATGAATGAATGGAGGAGAAAAAAATAGAAATGAGCAGGAAAGGCGCGATGCTAAAGTTAGCATGCTAACAGTGCTAACTTGCTAACACGCAACACCTAGCATGGTAGTGTGTGTTAAAACTTACACAAATGTAATGCTACTATGCTAATATTAACATGCTAGCACAAATATGTTAACATCTGCCATGATAGCACTGTTTATATAGGTTTCTATTCATGAAAACAGCCAAAATACTACTACGCTAATGTTAGCATGCTAGCAAAGCTAACATTAGCATGCTAAACCTAGCACTTGCAAAAGTGTCTGCCAATGTTCAAATGAATTAAAATGGCTAAAAATGTTACTATGCTAATGTTAGAATGCCAGCAATGCTAACATGCTAATGTTATCATGTAACAACACATCATCAGTTGGGTAAAACTAACCTGTCTCACGACGGTCTAAACCCAACTCACGTTCCCTATTAGTGAGAACATGCTAACATGTTAGCATGCTACCACTTAATATGATAGCACTGAGAGTTATGAAAATGGCAAAAAACTATTCTGCTAATGTTAGCATGCTAACTGCTAGCATGTTAACAGGTAGCATAATAGCGCAACGCAACAAGAATGCTAAATGTTCTGTTCATTTTGGCTTAGGCTAACGTAAAGGTGTACATTTTATGTGTCCCGTGAAAGCCTGGAAATAATGCATGTCAGAAAGACACTTATTTTATCTTTAATATTATTTGATATCTATTTTTTAATTATTTGTATATATTTTAATTGTATTGTTAGTTGTTTTTTTTCTCAGTCTTAATTTTGTTATATTATTATTGTATTTTTATTTATTACAATTGTAAAAATATTTTTTTACAATAATTAAAATATCCTTATATTACAGTAAATAATTTAAAAATATTTTTAAAACAATGAATAAGACATCTTTCTTGCTCAATATCTTTGTTGTCAGTTTTTTTTTTAAATCCTATGTTAAATTTTTTTTTTTTCATTAATTATCAATGAATAATTATGATAATTATTATTTTGATGATTGTTATTGAATTATTCTCTCTAAGAAGTGTACAATGCGCTTGGCACGTTGACTAAGTGAGTTGTTTAAATGTAAAAAAAGTGAAAATGATAACAACATAATGAGGGGAGTACACACGAATGAGGTTTCCCAGTTGCAGGTGGCCCTCTGAGGGGAACCACAACCGCGTCGTGGCCTTCGGCTGAAACGAGTTTGCCGCCTCTTCTCTAAAGCCACATAGCTGACGAACAAAATCTGTGCAGAGATTGGCGCTTTAAGAAGGTCTGCACTTTACTGACTTATGATTTTGATGATGACTTGAATGTGCTATTCTGGGAATTGCATTTGTTGCATACTTTCTGTACACCCAAATGACTGAATATGATGTAACTTCCTGGCGACCAATGTCTTTTCTCTTAATGTGTTGACTTTATTCTGTAAAATAACTGCTCATTTGTCACTTTTTTTGCTCAAATAGAATGTCCATAAATCTATGAAAGAGTTGTAGCATTACACAATATGACACTGAATAAAAGAAAATAATATTGCCCATATGCTACAGTCAAGCATGGAAAACGTGAGACAATGTTAGTGACACATTTTTCGATGTCATAGTGTGACCCCTAGCGGACAAAGAGTGCACTACAGCGTTTACGTCGGGAACTGCAATGGGGCAAATCCACCGATAGGGGGTGCCAGAGGACAGGTTGATAAATGAAGCAGCCGCACACTCACTTTTGTCTTCCTAGTTTTGAATAGAAACGTGGTCGTGCGAGCGAGAATAAATATGGAATTCGACTAAAATAATTGGGGAAAAAAGCCATCGCAAAATATGACAGTAAAGATAATTCCATATAATTCCTCAGTAGTTGTGTACAGAACCTGAGTTGCGGTAACGGCTAAGCTAAAACAGCATTCATTAGACACACAGTACATTTATCACGGCCAGTTTGCCACCAAACATTACATTTAAACATTACAAGAAATTCAATTGATTACGCAAAAGACAATCAATGCAGCCGAAGTCAAGGCAACATATTGAAAATGTTTCGGCAATGGGTACGTTTTCCAATGAATCACGAAATAATGGTTTAAGAAACGGAAGTGTGGAAATCGCGCATTTCTAGAATGGGATTCAGGACGCGAAACACCGCCGCCAGACAATCGACGTTTTTTTCTACATAACTACAAGTGAAAAGATGACTTTTGGTATAGAAATATGAATCTTACCGTTGAATTAGTTCATCCTTGCGACGGCGTATTAGGGCCACATTAAAAAAAGATTTTAACACTAAAAGTCGTAATATTACCAAATTTCAAGTCGTAAATTAACGAGATTAAAAGTTGTACATTTATGGGAAATTAAGTCCTAGATTTACAAGATTTAAATTAGTAATTTTACGAGAAAAAAAAGTTGTGATTTAACGTTTGACCCAGGTCAAGAGTCACACAAGTCCCCTGTGTTTATAGTGGTCTCGGATAATGCCTGTTAAATGAAGCATTAAAATCATCAAGACTTTGAGAATTTGTAAATTGACGTCATTTTATAGGCATTCGCCATGAAAACGCTTGCTATGAAATCTGGAGCCGTATGTGGAGGGGCGGGGTATTAGAGTGTAGCGGTGAGACGACGCTAGCTCATGTTAACCTGGTTGTGGCCAACTGCTCTGTTATAAATAAAAGCTTCTCTGAAGCCAGAGGAAACTTTCCTTTCTTGCCTGAGACAGCAATGAAAAGGTAGCTTTATGTGGAGGAGGTGGGATACGTGAGGGTAACGGTGAGATGATGCTAACCCAAGCTAACCTGTTTGTGCCCAACTGCTCTGTTTTGCTGTCTCAGTATAAGTAAAAGCTCTTCTGAAGCTCATAAAACTCGTGTGGGGAGGGGAACCTTCCTCCGGCATCAGACAAACTTTTATTTATAATAAGACAGCAAAACAGAGCAGTTGGGCACAAACAGGCTAGCTTGGGTTAGCATCATGATTAGCCTCATCTCACAGTTACCCACACGTACCTCGCCCCTTCACATAAGGCCCCCTTTGCATAGCTGTCTCAGGCAAGGAAGGAAACTTCCCTCTGGCTTTTATTCATAATGAGACAGCAAAACAGCAGTTGGGCAGCAAAACAGATTAGCTTGGGTTAGCATTATCTCACCATTACACTCCTGCATCCCGCCACATAAAGCTAACTTTTCATAGCTGTCTCAGGCAAGGAAGGAAAGTTTCCTCTGGCTTCAGACAAGCTTTTATTTATAACGGGACAGCAAAACAGAGCAAATGGACACAACCAGGTTAATATGAGCTAGCGACGTCTCACCGCTACACTCTAATACCCCGCCCCTCCACATATGGTTTCCCGGCTCATAGTCGTCTCAGGCAATGCCTATGAAATGAAGTTACGACTTTGTTACTCCCGTAACATGACGATCTTTTCTCGTAAATATACAACATTATTGTTGTAGATTTACGACGTAACTCTCAAAATCATGATTTTAATGCTTCATTTATCAGGCACTGCCCGAGACAGCTATGAACACAGGGGACTTGATCGATACTGAAAGATTGATACCAACCATCCATGCTGAAATCCAACCATGAAATTGATTCTCAAATAGAAACAGCGATACTTTCGATATGTCTGTCGTTTGAGGTCACGTTTGGTTTATTTTTGTCTTTCTGTCATGAAAACATCGAATTCCACGTCTTTTACGTGACTTTGTCCTGTTTCTCTCGTTTCATATTCCTTTTACTCAATGTCGGGAAACACAATCAGCTGTATCGCACATCACCACCTCTTTTCAGTCCTTAATTTTTCCATTATAAACTGGGAGGAATATGGACACATTAGGGGTTTACTAGCGTTTGATCTCACGCTTCCACTGTACTGGGATAGCTACAGTATACAAAGACCAATACAATAGAAGGTATCAAAAGAACAAAACAAATCACAAAGCCCCCCCTAAGGCCCACTAGGATGATGTGTGATTTACCTTTGGACCGAGAGACCCGTGATGCATTGTCCCGATCAGGAAGCGGGAAGTTAGAGGAGTGTGTGTGTTTATCTTGTTTACTCTCAGCCTTGTCTAGTCGCTGGTGCGTGTCTTGTATTTATGCTGTGGGACACAGTCTGACAGCGATGCCAACACGTGCGTTTGGGCAATTTGGCACATTTACATTGTAATTCTTTCCGCTAATTAGGTTGGTCCAACTTGAAACGTGTACAGTCACACGGGCTGCTTCTTCCTTCAGTTACATCGCGAAGCCACAAAAACAGGCCGCAAATCACCAAAAGCGCTAGTACAATAATAATAATAAAGTGAATATTTTTGGAGTTAGATCATAGAAAACCTTGTTTATGGCCTTCTAAATACCATAACACCCAAATAGCCCTCCTTTGCGCTCCTATTGTTCTTTGTTTACACATTGCTCGACTTGAGCAAGCTGGCTTGCAAGCTAACCACCAGAAAATGTATACCCTCGATACTTGAGGCATAAAAATACCACTTCCACACGGAATGGGAGAATTTAAGGTAACGCCTCCTCCATGTTTTGTGGTCACTACTGCCGCCTACCGCCCCGAATACTATTTTTGTCTATTGCGTTTCAATGACCATCACAACACCAACAAGCTATTATTAGACTGAATTTAATTCATTGTTTACGTCATTCACACAGCATTTCACAAAGATTTGATTGTTGTCAAGCTTTACAAAAAAAAAAAGACACACACATACGTTATTGCGCTTTCTTCAACTACTTCAGCAAGTCAAGAGTAGCTTTATCAGGCACCGGCTGGCCTTTTTTTTTTTGTTTACATGCTTCAACAGCCTGGTAAGAATGCCAGGCATTTCACTCAGTAAAGTGCTTTTCTGTAATATCTTTTAAACCAGGATAACAAAACACACCTGTAACCATCATCAGGACGGTAGTTCTGTCACACTTGGGGTCAAATACACATTTTTAAACAGCCCCACACACGCACACAGGAGCAGACAGTCTGCACTTCAGTGAGTGTGCGCCCAAACCTGTGCTTGGTACTGCGGTATACACAACTTAATGGGTTGATTAACTACTCAGGATTAATCTCATTAGCATACTCCAAGTTGTATGGAAAAATTACTGAGTGCTAACTGCTAATGTAATTGGTCTTTTCTACATTTGACTTAGAAAGCAGTTATACGTTTATATTCAAGTTATATTATTGTGTATTAATTACTCTTTTTTTTAAGGTGTATTTTTATTTTTAAATGTGAAATACACCTCAATGTGGCCCTCAATGTTTTCCACTGAGGACGCTGGGGCCACTACAGAGACATACATGTAAATATACATACATACACAGTAGTGTTCCAAATAATAGCAATGCAAAGCGACTAACCAGATGAATCACTGTTATCAGTATATTGTTATCAGTATATTGTTTTTCCTACATGCAGTAAATTCTCAGAAAAACTCTTTAAAAAAAAAAGGCATGTGCAGGAGAGGTTACAATTTTCCAAAGAGCACATCAACTGGCCTAAAGAGAAAGGGAGGAACATTTTGTGGACTGATGAGAGTAAAATTGTTCCTTTTGGGTCCAAGGGCTGCAGACAGTTTGTGAGACGACCCCCAAACTCTGAATTCAAGACACAGTACACGGTGAAGACAGTGAAGCATCATGATATGGGCATCTTTCTCCTACTATTTATCCCGTAGCAGGGATCATGGATCAGTTTGCATTTGTCCAAATACTTGAAGAGGTCACGTTGCCTTCTGCTGAAGAGGACATGCCCTTGAAATGGCTGTTTCAACAAGACAATCACCCCAAACACACTAGTAAACCAGCAACATCTTGTTATGTTATGGAGCGGCCGGCCCAATCCCCAGAACTTAATCCAACGGAGAACTTGTGGGGTGACATCAAAAATGCGGTTTGTGAAGCAAAACCAAGAAATGTTCATGAATTGAGGAATGTTGATAAAGAATGTTGGAGGGGAATAACAGCTGAAAGGTGCCAGAATTTGGTAGAGTCCATGCCACACAGATGTGAAGCACTTCTAAAAAACTAAATCTTAGTTTAGTCCTTCACAGGATTGCCAAAAACAAAAAAGTTTGTACAAAATAGTTTGGAGTTTATAAAGTCGACACTAGACACCTCCTTTAACGCCCCCCTTTCAACTGATTGCCCAATTGCACAGCCTTAAGAGCGTGCATATCATAAATGCTGGGTCTTGTTTGTTTTCTGAGAATCTACTGCACCTACTTGTTTTCCATGTAGCAATAAAAATATTCTACCAGTGAATTATCTGGTTAGTCGCATTGGACTGCTATTGTTTAACACTATTGTGTGTGTTGAAATATATATGGAACGTACGTATGTACGTTTTTTCTACTAATATTTAGTCTATTTTGACTTTATTATTATAACATTCTAACTTTTATTCTCACTCAAATTGCAAATATATTTTTTGAGTTTGTTTCTCATATTACTTTTTTCCCTGAATGTTTCAACTTCATGCTATTTTTTTCTCCTAATTTTATGACTTTATTCTCACAGTATTTTGTCTTTATTCTCGTAAAATTACTACCCCCCCCCCCCCTTTTTTTTTTAAACTTTTTTGGGGGTATTTTTTTAATCAACAGTTGTTAACTGTATTTGGCCCCCGGGCTTGCACTTGGGACAGCCTGGTTCTGGCTGCGTAGTATATCAAAGCAAACTGTAGTCGCTTATTTGGCAGCGGGTTAAAAAACACCTGTGGCTGTAGGCAACCTCCTGATATTTGTTTTAATTGAGTCCACAAGCTGGCAATAGCTGTGCTGAAATATATCATGAGTGGTCAGTTTATCTAGCCCTGCGTGCGCCTCCGCAGCCGTTGGTGTGGAAACCATGCGTGTTACACTTGCCATACGGTTGTTTACAATTGCAGTTAAAGTAAATCAATTTTCTGCAAGTGGTAGAAGTTCACACGGTTGTCTTGTGCTACTTTTTGTATTTTCGAAGCAAGTATAAGGTGTATGACACACACTCACGTAACGACGCTCAATTACAAGAGACCCTGTTGCAGATCAGAGATGACTCCATGTAAAGTCTTCCCTCATGTTGTGTGCAATATTGAAATCACCGTCCTGAAATGTTTATTGTGCTTCTTTCTCCTGAAAGATTGCAGTCGTTCAGGTTCATATTTAGTGTGTAAGGTGAGTTCTGAATGGACCTGTCACGGATGCTCGGCAAAATAACCTGTGAGATTTCAAGTCGGGATGCCCTAAGAAGAAACAGGCCCCTTTCCTTTCCTCTCCGTGCCGGCGTCTCCCTTTATGACATCCATTAAGAACCGGGAAAGGCACATGCTGCTTCCGTGCTCGCTCTCCGGTGATTAAGATGAGATTCATGTCCTGCTGTTCTGACTGACGGCCACCTGAACACCTTTCTGTCCCGTTGCTATGGACACGGGAAACCAAACGATTAGTCACGGGGGGAAGGAGACTGAGTAATAGTGCATTGCAAAGGCTCACCTAGTCTGTATTTCTCTTTTGCTTCTGCTCGCTCTTTGGCATCAAAGTACCAGACTGTGATGGCATAGCTGCAAGACAAACATGGATAAGGTTATGAGTACCGCAAATGTACAATCTCTTATAAAGTACAATAAAAGTGCCATTAAATCAACAATATGTCGTACTTTGGACTTGAAAGGGTGGATTATTACAGATAAACACAGTCGCCCCTCGGTTACTAGACCAGACCAGTTCCGGACCCGACCATGATAAGTGGGTATCCTTTACCTTTTCGCTGCTATTATTCTTTCTTTTGGATACTGTGCCGCTGCAGGGACACAAGCGACGTCCGCCACATTAAGCATATCAAGCTAACAAGCTAAGTAGTTAGTCTCCAAGTTATTTCTTCCTCACTTAAGAATGGGTTTGAAACAGCGCGAGAAAGAAGGACAAATTAAAAAAACGTACCACTTCCACACTAAATGGGAGAACTTGTTTTCACTATGTCATGTTGGACACACTATAGCTGACTCCATGCAGTGTTAAGAAGGAATGCTCTGATCAGCGTTTTTATTCTGCCCATTCTGACACTCCATCCATGAGTCCATGAGTGAAATCGTCCGATACCGATCACATGGATTTTCCAATGTATCTATGATGAGTGCTGTATAAAGCGGAAAAGTCAGGCCAATTCCAAGGTCAACTAACTGCCCTGGGGCCCAAAAAAATAGGTGATGACTTGGGTAGACAGTACCAGTATGGTACATACTGGTACATACATATGGTTCCTCATTTATTTAGTTGGTTGGTTAGTTGCTTCCAGACGCGGTTGTGATAAATACATTTTTGCAATATGGGATTCAATGTAAATAAATTGATTATTTTCATAGAGTTATTTATTTTCATCTTAGAGCATGGAAAATATGTTTATGACTTTCTGAAAACAGTTTTTTTTTAACATTATTAGAGCCCTGTAGACATGAAATAACACCCCTAAAGTATGCTACAGGGACTGGTGATGGCCGCTAGCTAGCACACTAACGAGCTAACCAGTTAGCCTCAATTCATTTATTCTTAACTTTAAAAGCCAAAAATGTACCACTTTCACATGGAATGGGAGGAGACCTTTTTTCCCCCTGTCATGCCACAGCTGACTTCATGCAATGTTAAGGTAATGTAATGTAAGGTAATGTCTCAATGTTTTATGCCATTACTGTACCTTTCATTATATTTTGACTAATAATAATAATTTATAAACGAACGACCTTTTAAAAACGAGGGCAAAAACTTTTCAAGACTCGGACAAGACCGTGGCGTTCAAACATCTGTCGTACAAGCGCAAGACCTCAGTGCGCCGCCCTGGACCTCAGTTCAGCGAGCAAAAAAAAACCCTGAAATTTAAACCTTTAAGACTCCATGGTTTCCCAATACAACTCTCCAGTCTGACCATGAGGGCTGTCATTTGTGGACAAAGTGTTTTGTGCTTAACTTCTTTTTACACTTGTGTGGCAGAAGTGTATTTTATAGATTAACTTCTTTTTACACTTGGGTGGCAGAAGTGTATTTTTATGATAGTGACAGTTTGACCCTTTTGTTATCAATTTAATTCAAAAGGTTCAACAAAAGACAAAATGTACGCAAACCAGGGCATTTTTTTCTCCATGGGAAATGCCAATTATCCACTACAGACACCCAAAATATCAGCAAAAAACAAATTTAATAGAGAATAACTTAGTTATTAATAGTTGTACTTGCAGAAAGCAATGCAAAAAGCACGTTTTGGACTGTATTTCCTCTGGGATTCGAAGCAGCTGTACTGTATTGATTAGTGTTGCTTTAAGACAAGCTGTCTTGGACAGCGTGGGGTTAATTCGCACCGTTTTTCCTCCCCCCTGCGGAGCTGCATTGTTTATTCCTGTCTGTGCCTCGGCGGCACGAGCCCTGACATTGAACCTTCCTCCCCTCCGCCTCCTCCTTCAGGAAACACATACTTCCTGCCTCTGACCCCACCTCGCCCCCCAGCTAGGAAAAGGGGAGGTTGCAGCTACTATGACGGAAATTAACATCTACCTATGTCACATTTGTCAGTGGAAAAAACGGGGTAAGCTCACCGCGTGGCATAGGCTGGCTTGACTGCGTGTGGGTTCCGGCGGTCGGACCAGAAGATCAGCAGGCGGTCAAACAAGGGCTCGATGTTTGCGACCACGTTTTTGCCTTCAGGGTAGATCTGCAGCAAGCCTCCTTGCGTCTATAACAACAAAAACACACGCGTTCATTCAAGCCACTTTACAAATAAGAGCAGAAATAACATAGTGAGTACTGTCATACTTGGACATCCCAGTTCTTGTTGAGATAGTAGATACATGTGATGCAGCGTCCATCACCATTAGGGTTATCAACATGGCGGACATAACCTGCACCGTTACCCGGGTAGCAGGCAACCATGGCCTGAAACAGAGGGTCATGAAATGTCAAGGTTAAGGAGATTAATCACATGGACAAACTGATCCGGAAAGCGGAACAAGTCATCGGCAGTGAGAAACAGGAGGACGCTGGACAAACTGCTCTCCGTCATGGACAACCCCACCCACCCACTACAAGACAATAGAGGGTCAGTGGAGCTCATTCTCCAACAGACTCCTCCAGTTCCGTTCTCACAGCGAACGCTACAAGACTCTCCCCACGCCATCCAGCTCTACAACACCTCACCTGTCTGTAAAAGATAACCCACGTTATTGTACTGTACTGTCTGGCCTCCCTTCTACGCATTTTTAACACCATTTAAAAATTGTCAAGAGTCGCCGCTCTGGCAGGACACACACCAGCAGGAAGGCGGGAGTCAAAGGACACAAAGCTAGAGTCAGATATTGTCTTTTGCGAAAGGAGGAGAGGCCTTCGCTATCCGCTCCAGCCCCTTCTGAAGAGCCTCCTCTCCTTTCTGCCTTTTATTACTTCTTTACACGGAGCCACACAAATACATTCCAATCACCATATAAGGAGTTGTTTGTCAACTGGTGTCTGGTTGTGGTCAGGGGTTAAAAATGTGGGTGCGTTTATGATTGCGTATGCACTCGTGTAGCTGATACATTTCTAAAATAAGATAAAAGTCTGAACGTATAAACGGTTATAAAAGTATAAACGCGTTTTCATGAGATACCTTGTGTACGTTTTCCATCCTAAATATTTGCAAATATTGTTTATCTTCTTTTTTATTATACTACCTAATATATATCATATACATATACAGTATATCATATTATTCATATAGCATTGCATTTTTGAACTCTTAGAGTGTTTGTGTTTTTCGTCTACAATTGAGCTACTGTAACCATGCAATTTCCATTGTGGATCAATAAATTCTATGTCTAAATAGTGCAAAAGAAATCACATTATTAGATTTGGGATTATTATACTAATTATATTATACTGAAATACAAATTATTTGCAATGGACAGTGTCAATCAAACTAAGCATTATGATTCCAGCTCCGGTATTGGATCTCATTGAGCTCTCTAGAGAATCCCGTGGTGCCAAAAGCACAGGAATAAGCGGAAGGTCAGCCGCTGGTGAACACTGTGATCTCCAGATTGAGTATCCACAACCATAACAATGGCCTCACGCTGGTATTTCCCCCGCTTGACACCTGTGTGTGCAAGGCTGAGAGCCGACTGGTGAGGTCACTTTTCCTGACCCCCGCGACTGCCTTTGAGTCCAAACACATTCTGCACCAAAAGCACCTGCGATGACCTTCAACTGTGCCAGCAAGGTGTGCGAGAGTGACAGGGTAGGCTCACGTAAACACGATCATGTGTCCCAGGTTGAGTAAACAGCCTTCTGAACATCTCCACTGCCCAGTCAGGAAGTGGCTACGGTAAGATCGCTTTCCTGATTGGCTGCAGGAAGAGATGGCGGAGGACGATAGCCAGCAGTAGTGGCGTCACAGTCAGGTGTGACGCTGTGGGACGACTGCCGCAATTTGGAAGTGGAAAGAATGGCGTTCCCTGCCAACAGTCTTGACCTCAACGCCATTGATTGTGTGATTGTCTGTTCATTCGCCCTACAAAGGCCTGTCACCATAACTTAACATAATCAAGTGAACAAAAAATGCCCTAATACTGAGAATACACAGGGTGGGCCAAAAGTAGGGTTACGGTTAACAATTTTACATTTACTAGACATTTATTTGAGAAATTCAGAGATTAAATATTCAATGTAAAATGTCTAATATGTAAATATAATGCATGTAAATAAGTAAGTGTTAACTGTAACACTACTTTGGTCCACCCTGTATATTTAAAGGCCCTATGAAAGTTTTTTTGTTTTTTTTAACCAAATTCCGAATTCCATTTTTACCAGCAAAGAGTGTGCTTTTTGGGTTAGTGAATACAATGTCAGACAATGGACAATTTGGGTCAATAATTGAGAAATGGGTGCAGCTTGGCTAACTTTTCTAATGGGATGTCAGCCTCTGCACACATTGCTACAAAATCCTCAACAAACTGTAATGCACCCAAATGAGTCTGGTGCACACTGAGGTGCTATACTTGTGGAATTACGACAGCTGAATCGTAACTTTCAACGTTATTGTTTATTTCATTGTCTTTGCCACAAACGTTTTCATGTCACAATATGACGACGTGCTGAAATTGACACCGGATGGTGTTTTATGCACAATTGGCACATAGAAAGTATTCTGTTTGCAGAGTATTTTTGCATAGCTATGGCTTCAGATCACTGTAGTCTGTGCGCCGTGACCCTCGAAAGTCACTGCGCTAGCACACCTGTGAATACTTTCTTTCTCTGACGGCCCTTTTAGGACAATCCCCCGTTTGAGTTTGCTCGCTTGTTACTCCTCAAGACGGTCACTTGCAGCCTTCGCTTGTTCCAACAAACACAAATGCGCACGTCATTTTAGCGCAGCCGGGAAAAGTATGGAGTTTGTATTTACTTATCGCGCGGTTAATTGATTTACTGATTATTGTGACAGGCCAAGCCCTACACAACCCGAAAGGCCGGCCCACAGCAGCGTGGGACCATCACAAATAGGCTAATGTATGCTGGACCCGTTTGTTAAAGGATTACAAATGTAAAAGTGTGAACATGGATTGTGTATTCCTTGATACCGAAAAGACAAAGGCCAACAGTAACAGCAAAGTAAAGTATTTGGGGCGGGTGAGTGCATCCAAGAGAAGGAAAAGCACTTCTCTATCCTTTTTACACATCAAAAGGTTCTGTCACCTTGTCTACGTGTATTCTTCCAGTTGCATCCCTGCACCACATCATCTGAGATCCATCACACTCATTCCTGACAAACCGGTTCCGCATGGCCCCAGTATTGATTGGCCGACGCTCTCGCGAGCTGTCGTACAAGGAAGAGTTTCCAGCCTTAGGAAATCCAAAGACAGCTTACAAAGATTTGCGCTGCCACCTGTCCCTGCGCTCCCTTCTGACTAATGAGCGTGGTCTTATCCCACTCGTTCTCTCTTGGGAATGGACTCTGACTATGACTTACAGTACTTACTGTAAGGAAATAATTATTACGTTATACCTGGCTCAAGTATTGCAAACAAATATAGAATCTTTAAATATATACATATATAATTGGGTAAACAGTATCAAGTTGGTATATACTGTTGTAGTTCCTCGTTTATAGCGGTTAATTGGTGCCAGAGCTGACCGCGATAAGTGAATTTCTGTGATTTAGGATTCAATGTTAATAAATGGAATATTTTTATAGTTAGAGCACAGAGAACCTGTTCATGACTTTCTGAATATGGGTTTTGACATTATTAGAGCCCTGTAGACATGAAATAACACCCCTATAGTCACCTTTACACTGCTATTATTCATTGTTGGCATGAAGAGGCTTGACCTATTTTCACCTCCTTTGTCAGTTGATCCATTAGGGTTTGTTTCTGTATTGAATAATAAAACATTATTATATTTTGTAGCTGTTCATCGATGTTTAAATGAACCTGTTTTAATACTAAACATTTGCCATCTTTTTTTTTACACAATACAAATTCATTTATTACCAAATTATGTAAACCAACAAATCCATCAGACAGCGCAGCCCTTGCCTGCAGCATAAACACACACCTTATATATCAAATAATACACACTGTATAGGAGGAAAATGGTATTAGGTATGAAGATGAAAGTCGTCAATATTTTATGTATCATTTCTGTGTCAGGAGGCAAACAAACACACACACACACACACACAACCACTGAGTCATACGGCGTGACCCGGCATGCCGTGATCCTCTCTACGGCCCGCTGCTCTCGTCACATCTATGCTGCAATCAGTACCCTCAGTAAATTACTGATTAATTGGCACAGACCCAACGTATGCCACGTTGCCCGGTGACGCTTGGATGGGCAGTACGGGCTGCTCTGCGCAAAAACAGAAATGAACTCAAACGTTGCATATGGATTTTGATAAGCAGCGTGCTGCGTGGAGGCGGTAGGGCCGGAGAGGTGGTCAACCCACCACATAAAATTACCCCCTTGTATATCCATGTTATCTATAATAACAATAATAATAATAATAATATTCATCATTGTTAGTTAATGAGCTATTCTAAATTGTCCATCGGTGTGAATGTTTGTTTGTCTACATGTGCCCTGCGATTGACTGGCGACCAGTCCAGGATGTACACCTCTCGCCCAAAGCCAGCTGGGATAGGCTCCAGCATACCCGCGACCCTAATGAGGATAAGCGGCATAGAAAATGACTGACTGACAGATGTATGTATGTAGGCCTGCGACATTTAATTGATTAACTAATTGATTATCCAATAGATCGACAACTATGTTGATGTGATTAATAATTTTGTAAATTTAAAATGTAAATCTCCAGCTTTGAATTTGGATAACAGTGATCAAAATTTCTGTCTCTCGTCTAATATGTTGGGGACCAAACCACTAACTGTTTGTATCTGGTTCTGATTTGGTAGGTCTAGGGCAGAGGTCAGCAACCTGTAGCTCTTCAACCTGCTTGTTGCGGCTTCTTTCGCTAAGAGCTGTGACTTTTTTTTTATTAGTAGGGGAAATGTGCATTTTTGAACAGAATATAAAATATATGACTTGCTGCAAAGTCAGTGAATGCATCTAGACTGTCTTCTGACTGCTGATTGGATGAGCAAGGGAGGGGGAGGTAGGCTAGTGTATAAGTGAGCCTCACAGCGTGTAACAGAAAAAAAGGTGAAGGACTTTTGAATTGACTCTGAAAGAAGTTACTGTGCAGTAAAATAAAACAATGCAATTAACGGGAGCAAAGCAATATATTTTATAGCGAGTAGTGCGCTGCAGCAATGTGCTCACAGCCCGTGACACGCTAATCGCCGAGATTGAGAAGCAGGTTATGTGCCGTGGCAGTTGACTGACTGTGTACTGACTGTGCTTTCACTTTTATGTCTGCATATACACCGTGGTAAAGATGGACGTTGGATATTTGGCTCTGTAGCTACAGCAGTAGTCCTCCCTCACCGTGCCTGGACTGCTCTCACAAGGTGCGGTGAGCTCACACGGGAAGTGCCGCTCTAACCACTGTCTGTTTTTCTAGGGACCGTCAATAAATGACTATTTTGGTGATGAAAAATGCAAGTACCAGAAAAATCTCCCATTCCCAACGACATCAGGAAAAGTCTACATCTTTCTTTAGTTGTTTGGAGAAAATAAGGTTTGCAACGTCTCCAGATTCAGCAAGAAATTCGTCAAGTTGGCAACACTGGGCAGTACATGAGACGGGAAAGTAGATCTACATGTGTAGCCGCACTTTTGTTTTTCGAATTTTGTGATGTCACATAGAAACATAAAAAACGAACGCCTACGCCTAGCACCAACTTTAACTTTTGGGGTTGTCCAGAGTCCTTGATGGTGATGGCAGGGCTGAGGTCATGTACAAGGGGCATTTGTGGGATGAAAATTAATGAATCGTAGAGAAAATGGCCTAGGATTTTATGTAAAGTAGGATCAGACAGGATTAAAGTTTCATTATCATTTTTATGTAACAGGATAATTAAATGCATGATGGCCTATTATCCCACTTTGTCCTTCCAACTCCACATAATGGCTCAATATTTGGCAGGGAAGAAATGACTCATATGAGTACAGCAGCAGTTACTTACTGGTGTAATTCTGTCTGAATGACATGACACGTCACCATTTTTAAGAAAACCCCCTGTAGTGTTTTCTTCATCTCTTAGGTTCTTTGAAAGGACGGACTTCCTGACAACAACAACAAAAAGCAGGATGTTATGCAACAGCTTTAAGTGCGTAAATGCTACCCACTGCAGCCGGCATTTGAGGCACTACTGCGCGTGTGGAAGGGCATCTGAGGACCTGCTGCTGCAGCAGACGCTGGTATAACAGACGAGATTTGGCTGCATGACTCCCGTTAACTAGACAACTCAACACGCTATGGCACCGTAAGGTCACTAGAGGTCAACAAAATCAACAACCTCAGTCCTGCTAACGAATGAAATGGGGGCATACAGACACGTCCCTGCTGCTGCTGCTGCCGACGCTGCTGTCAGAATGGTATTCCCGGAACCGCACGCTAACCCCCCACCCCCTCATCTTTTCTCAGCCCCAACTGAGCTCTACTCTGTATGGGCCTGTTACCAAGGAAACAGCTTGAAAATATTTTGTCCAAGTAACAAAAAAAGGGAAGAGTTGATCTGTGTGCAGAACAGCCTGTGCTGCCGGCCGACCGTCACCGGGTCGGGTCGGGCAGTGTGACACACGGTCGGTATTAACGCTGGTGCATGGTGGCCGTGCAGGTTGCTCGGTGCCAATTAGACTTTTATGTACTGAGGTCACTGATTTAAGCAGAGATGGTACGGGAGCAGAGGGCCGTAGATAGGATTGCAACATGTGGTGTCACGCCATGTGACTCAGTACGTGTGTGTGTGTGTGTGTGCTTGTGTGCCAGCTTCCTGTCACAGACGTTCGTGAAATGATTAACGATTTATAACATCTATTCTTCAATACTTCCGACTGCTAGTAAAGTAAATGCGACAAGGTGCAGAAACATGAAGGAAAAGGCAGTTAAAAACAAATTGTTGGAGGACGACACAGACTCATTGACCCTCTGTCCGGTGGTACCCCTCCCAGACCCTCCTCTTTCCTATCACTTCCTCACGCACACTATACCTACTGCTGCACTGCCCCTGGTCGCCGGTCCATCGCAGGGTACATATAGACAAACATTCACACAATTTAGAGTACCACTGTATTATTTATGTAAGATATTTTTTAAGACACCCTTATGTTGTTTACACATTTAGACAATATGTGGCAAACAGAGCTCTTGTTTTGAAGGCCAGAAGTACATTGAGTGTGTTGCGGATGTCTGCTGACAGTTAAGATGAGCCGGTAGCAAAAATTAACAAGCCTCTTTGTGCTTAGAGTATTTCACGCAGAACTTGCATGACGTCAGCGAGCATCCTATTAACCAACACAACATGGTGCAAACACACTCATGCAGCCTGAGTCGTAGCACGAGCCATTAAGTGCTCCGTTCGAGAGAGGATGGGTTAGTGTTTGTGATGACATTTCGCCACGATGGAGTGGTTCGCCAGGGAAAATACTTGCCCACAAAACGTTCCTCCTCCCCACGATGACAGCATTTCATGCATATTGTGTCAATTTCTGCAAGGTTCTGTGTTTTAGTGTTGTTACCGTTACTGTGTTCATATGAAATATAACTGTTCGGAACCACATTGCGCACCAAAAGCTGGGCCAGCAGGCAAGTGTATCTTCCCCATTAGGCTAACATGATGAACATGGTGGAATGGGATGGTTCGATACCTGTCTCGTGAGATTTACTCAGTATCTGCAAGAAAACAAACTATAAGAGAGTCGTCTTTCATATCTGACAAATAAGAGCTGAAGCGCTGTCTACCAAAGCGTCCGCTCGGTCCAGATCTGTCAGCTGCTGGTGCTGCTGCGGCTACACCGGTCCCCGGCTCTGACTCTTCCCCCACGCGCTCTTGTCCCCGATCCAAAAGCGTTTCAATGGATTCTGTTTACATTGGCCAATTCTGGGATTCTGTTAATGTTGAAATCACTACAAGACGCCATTGTGGCACCTCACTTATTTTTAAAAAAAGTACCATATCAGACTATTGAGATACTGAATATATAATTTCTAAAACTGTACTGTCTTGTACTGCAGAACTTGAAAGTAGCACAGGCCTGGGGACAGAGCAAAGGTCGCAGACAGGCGGCTAAACATGGCCTCGGTCTTACATAAATGGCGAAACGCAGCCCGAGGGCAAGGTGCTACGACTGGTGCGGGGGTAAACAAGGTTGTTGGAGGAAAAAAAAGTGAGAACGACGATAATGACTGCACAATGACATTAGTTACTATCTACTACTGTAACTTTGAAACTGGACTCTTATACTGTAGCTTGGGAGCACGCCTGTATCTATTATTGAAGCATGTGTCCTTTTGACAGTGGAGTAGTATCATGTTTGCATTTTTGAAGGTAAGGCGAAGAATTGCCTTCAAAGCCAAAAGAGATACCAAGGTGACATTTTTTTCCGTGGGTGCCAGTGTGATGAGGGTAGAACGCAACGCAGAGGTAGGCCTAAAAGTACGAAAGTAAATGAAATAATATTCCTACTTCAAAACGTAAGGGCGCAACCCCCCCTCCCCAACCTCTCACCTTAGTACGTCCATTGATGACGCAGTCCCCCAGCTGTCCTTTGGCCGCACTGTACATGACAGCCTCATCAATATGGGCCATCAGCGCCCCGATGTTCTTACATCCAGTCTCGTGTCCTTCCACCCAGGCAATTTGGTCGCCCCGGATGTTCCGAGACGGAATGCCCCTCTGGCTCACCAGCTGCCCGCCACGAAACTTCCCGCTCTGGTTTAAGACTTCCACCTCCTCTAGGACTCGGTCGCCCAGCTGAGGGCCGAGGAAGTTGTCCTTCATGCATATACCGTAGTACTTAATGCAGGGAACGATGTACTGCAGGGCAATGCGCTCCGCCGACCAGCCGGACCCCCCCGAAGGGGGCGAGGCAGGGATGCAGTTAGCCTCCACCGGGGATGTTGGGATGTGGGGGTCAGGGGTTGCCACCTGATATATGTTGTGATGTAAACTCTGAGGTACTGTGGGGGCGAAGGGGGTCTGGGGAGTGACACAGTGACTGGACATCTTCTGGTCACCATAGCAACTTTTACTGCAGTCAGGAGTCACTCTGGCACATTTGTGAGCAATACTTCCGTCAGCCAACCTCCTTCGCTTCAAGTCTGACTCCCCCAGGGCAAAAACTGAATCAGCAGAGTACTCCAAATCTGGCGTCCCGGTTAGAGTCTCTAATCCCAAGTCCCGGTTCTCCCCACCTCTCCTCTTCTGTTGTTTGCCTCTCAGGTCGTTGTTGACCCGCCGCATCAAAGCAGGGTCCCCATTCACCACTAGACAGGCTCGACTGGTGAGGGGGTGCGCAGAAGTCCCAGCTGTGCCCTTCATTTGAGCCAGAGCACCTGCCGGGCTCCCCTCCACAGACGGAGATGCGACACCACCGTCATAGAGCGGAACGCCGGTTCTGCATTGTTTTGTCGAGGTTGTGAGTCCAGGGGGGTTGGCTAGACGTGCCACAAAATCTTCAGTGGTTGGATCCCCGATTGCCGCCCCGCACAAACCGTTCAGCCCCATGTCCTCCGGGTGCGTGTACACAATTCCTGCCTTTGAGCAGGCAAGCTGCAGTCCGCTGATCCTTTTCTCCGGACAGGCTGAAGCCACGACCAATCTCGTCTTTAAAAGGCCCGTGCGTCTCCGAGCCTCCATTTCATCTCGTCTTGCGCCGTCTGATGTGCACGTAGCCCACGTCCGTGCATCATCTTCTAGCCGAGCCGCTGATTGCCGTGACGGAGAGGAAGCCCTGCTGTAATTGCCGTCATGTCCCAGACTTGTTTTGCCTTTGCAAGCACCGTCTCTCGCCCTCCGAGCTGTCGGTCAGCTCGCGTTATTCTAAAAACATTTTGAGGTTGTCCTGAGTGTCTACGAAGAGTAAAATGAGACAACTATTAATAGCATGAGGCAGGTCACTTGACAGAGCAGAAGTAAAAAAAAAAAAAAAAAATGCTGATTCTTACACTTTACCCTAAAAGCACAGATGCACAGTTGCATAAAGCTTAACACAACATGCTCACCAAACAAAACAGTAGCATGTTTGCTGTTGTGAATCGGTTAATTTCTCCCTTTTCTATTTTGCTAATCTCCCCAGCCAAGTCTCCAATCAGATCAATAGCAACTTTTATCATTAGCATAAAACAATGCACTCCTTTTCATCGCGCGGCTAAGGATTCCGTGCAAAAAGAGCTCAATTTGGAGGCGTGAGGTGGAATAAAGCGAGTGGAAACTGATAATGACTTACCGCTGCCCACAGCAATGCAAATCCACTACTGAGCGTACGTGACAGGCTGCGTGTACGCATGTTATTTCCGGGAGTGCCTGCCCCTCCGTGCGCGCGTCCCACGCAGCGTCTCTAAATGCATTTAAAACACACACACACACTATACGAGATCATGGCAGCAGAGGAGCCAGAGCCGTCCTGGCACAAGGGCATGTACGAGCAAGGCAGGGGGGGTGATGAGAATGATGCTCCCCCACCCGTCCTCCGCGTGTGCACGGTGCTGTGTGTCTACGCCAGCCGACCCTCATGTACATACGTACCCGCCATGTGACCACTGCCGGCGTTCGCCAACTGAGCCGCCCATGCAAGATAGCCGCACACGTAACCCTAACCGCGTGTCGTTGACGTCACGTTCTTGTCGTGTTCAATGTTTACGCTACCAACAAAAATGGCGGCACAAACAAACAACTTGGCTAGGAAAATGATAATACTCACTCGTTCTTCAAATGTGCGTTTCTTTACAATTGCTTTTCTAAGCCGGCCCGTGTCCAGTGTCGTTATTATATAACAACAACAAAAAAGCCTCAATAATAATAATTCGTTAAAATAAAACGTAAATATCGAATGGTAGCCAAGGAGCTAGCGAGGTAAAGCAAGGCTAGTAGCTTTTGTTATGGAAAACGTCACATCTGTTGCTAGGGAGAAATCACGTGACTCAATCGTACCTCCCCCATAGGCCAATTAAAAATAGCGTATATAGCATATGAATGTTGCGTTGAGCCCACATGGCTATGGAATCACAGGAGTGCCAAACTTAAGAGGAACTACATGTGAAAATACAAACGAATCAAAAATACAAAATGATACAAATGTAGTCATATTGTAATGCATTTTGTCTATGTTTTTTCGATTTTATACTTGATTTTCCTCTTTTGTCTTTTCCATTTGTTTTTCCCCACTGTATTTACTGGATGGCTAACGCTAGCTGGTAAAAGCAATGACAATCCAATGACCCGCCCACCGTCCTTCTGTCAGGTGACTAATCAATACCTGATCACACGATTCCTGCTTGTTGTGACTATGCGGTAGCTATGTTTAACTGTAGGCAAACAGGAAGTTACATCAATATCATGGCACCCAGCAGCACATAGTCAAAATCAACAACTCAATTTAGTCATTCAGCGTTCTTGGTGCTTATTATGCTACCCGTTAGCATGCTAGCAGCTAGCGTGCTAATGTTAAAATGGTAGCCTTTTTAGCCATTTTTTTTAGTACAGCTATCATGCTAAGTGTTAGCATGCTAGTGTTAACATGTAAGCATTTTTAGCCATTCTCATTAGTTTTAATATTGGCAGGCACTTAATGCGTATTGTGCTAGGTTTATAGCATGCTAACATTAGCATTGCTAACATGCGTATGTTAGCACAGTAGAACTATATTTGTTTTTTATTAGTAGAAACCTCCATAAACGCATAGTGCTATCATGACAGGGGTTAAGATGTTAACGCTAGCATGCTAATATTAGCATTGTTGCATGTTTTTTTCTCCTTCATTCGTTCATTTAGCTTCACACGTTCACACGCATTGTCTCTGGCACTGCTTATCTCTAGTTATATCGTTAATATATTTTTTTCTTCCCCAAAAAAAGCACGTCGCAAAGTACAGCAGGTCTAATTTTAAAAGTCAACTGCGTGCCTGCTCACAACCTCTCGGGGGTGTATTTGTTTAGCTGGGGTCGTTTGGCTCGTGCGAATTATTTCAAGTCTTTCTGTTCGTACCTCTCTGATGACATGTAGTGTGTATCGGTAATAACTGGCAGGAGGAGCAATGGGATTAATTAAGCGGCGTTAAACAGAACCTATTTGTGCAATGTGACAGTGACGCCAGCTGTTACGAATAGAACCAATGTTGTACTCTGCTGTGTAAATAGTGCATTTCCTAGTACCACAAACTTACTTGGAATTTCGCACACCTCTCTGAAGCACTCTACAAAAGTTACCCACTCTAGCGCTCGGGTGCGTGCAACGTTTGAGCGAGAGCAGTCGGAAAACATGGCCGCAGTTTTAACTAAACCTGACTTAGTGCCCAACAATTCACTGAGCGTTTGTCTGCTGACGATAAAACCTTGAGGATTTCTGTCCTAGAGCGGTAAATGCGATGCGGGTTGCTGAAGTAGCCCGTCAAGCCAGGATGCAGGCAGCCGCTCGCATTAAACACAAATAAATAGCAGCTTTTGCCTTCTCACACCTGCAGTACTAAATAACGCCATCCTGCATCCTGTCACACACGGCCTGCATAATACTTGCAATACGATACAATGTGAATGAAAAAAAAAAAAACGCCTTTAGCTGCCGTCGTAAAAATGTTCCTCCGCACTCGCACGGCTTTGTTCCCGCATACGTGATTAAGAGTATTGTCTTTGCCAAGGTCACTGCTCCCGCCGCAGCTGGCTGGGAGCGTCCAGTCGAGTGCAGCTCTGCACGTATACATCCCCGCCACCTCCTCCTCTCGGGCCTTCGCATGTTCCCCCTTTCCTCCTCACTCTACCGGAAAAAAGCCGAGAGGGCGGCGGAGTGTCACGAAGGAGGTCGAAGGCCAAGCGGTTGCTGCTGACTGTTTGTTTTTGCTTATGAGACGATACTATTCAAGGTGTTTACAGCGGGTGATTGGCTCTTTACCAGGAAAACTGCAGCAAAAGAAACGTTTGGTGAATAAATGGCAATATATAGGGGTGTCCCTTCGGTACAATTATATTAAAATGGGTAATTACTATCTATTCTTAAACTGGAAAACAAGCAATGCCCAATTAATAAGGATTAGCATTTTGGAAACATTAGCAATATTGCTAATACTTTATTAGCAATATTCTCTGTCATGCCCCCGCTGGGGGACAGGAAGATGTTCACACACACTCAGAAACTGCAGCTACAGAAAGAAAGACACTCTGGTTTCCTTCAAAGCTGAGGAATATCTAACTACTGGCAAGTATGCAAGTATGCGCGCGGTTGTTGTGTATGCAAACGCAAACGCCGCTGTCCTATTGTTTTTGCCACAGTAGTGTGAGAGCAAGCAGAGGGTCAGCTGTTCACCTCGTCAAAGAACCCCTACACACTTCCTTACAGTTCAGTGGCGGATTACTATCACTGTCCACTTCCACTGAAAGACTGACAGATCATTCCTCCCCCACGCCATGCAGCTTTTCAACACAACGGATAAAAAAAACACTATGCTTTACTGCACTCCATATTAGTGTTGTGTTTTCTATTCATATATTGTTATTCTAGTTTCTTATGTCTCCTGCCTTACCTTGATTGTTTTATGTTGAGATTAAGTGTTGTAGTTTATTATGACATTTCTAAAGAGCTGCCAGAACTATGAATTTCTCTTGGATATTAATACATTTCCACCTATCTATCTACGTATCTACAGCGCCATGGAAATGTTTTGGCACCCCTGATCATTTTCAAGATTTTCCTTTATAAATCATTAGTTGTTTGGGTCAGCAGTTTCAGTTAAAAATATCTAGCAGACAAACAGCGATTTTTGACAAGTGAAGTTTTTAGGACATACAGAAAGTGAGCAATAATTATTTAAACAAAATTAGGCAGGTGCATAAATTTGGGCACCCTTGTTGTTTTATGGGTTTTAATACCATTAGCACTAATTCTTGGAACACAAAATTTGTTTGGCCATGAGAAAGTCATGAGAAAGGCTATTTAAGGTAGCCGATTGCTAATTGTTCTCCTCTTTGCGTCTTCTCTGAAGTGTGACAACATGGGAGCCTCCAAACAACTGTCAAATGACCTGAAAACAAAGATTGTTCAACATCGTGGTTTGGGGTAAGAATACAAAAAGCTAGCTCAGAAATTCCAGCTGTCATTTTTACCTGTGAGAAACACAGTGAGGTAATGAAAAACCACAACCACAGTTCTGGTTAAGACCCGGAGTGGCAGGACAAGAAAAGTCTCAGACAAGCAGAGGCGACGGATGGTTAGGACAGTCAAACTCAACCCAAAGACCACCTCCAAAAACCTACAACGTGATCTTGCTGCAGATGGTGTCACTGTGCATCCGTCAACTATTTAGCACACTTTGCACAAGGGGATGCTGAATGAGGAAGAAGCCGTTTCTGCGCTTCTGTAATTTTTTTGTTGGGGTGCCCAAATTTATGCACCTGCCTAGTTTTGTTTAAATAATTATTGCACACTTTCTGTAAATGCTAAAATCTTGAAAATTATCAGGGGTGGTAAAACTTGTGCATACCACTGTATCTATCTATCTATGTATCTATCTATGTATCTATCTATGTATCTATCTATCTATCTATCTTTGTTAAATTGAACTAAATTATTATTGTTAACAGTTTAAACGGTCTATCTACCTACCTGTTTATCTCTATGTAGCTAGCTGTGACTCTTTGGCGCCACTCTGCGGCCAGTCCTTAGACTTGCATGTTATGTTGAGGTAGTCGTCCCTCCCGCTATCGACCGCGCGGGGGCGCTGTGGACATTCTCCTCAGCCAGAGCAACTCTCGCGCTTCCCGGTTACTCGTCGATTGTGTCAGAGTTCAGAGGTAACGCAGAGGTCGTGTTGATACTTTTCCGCCTCACACTAATCTAGCGTGTGATGCGATGGCCTTCCTGCGGTTGTTCTTGCGGCGGCAGTTGCCGATGCCCGCGCATTGGTTGTCCCCCGTCGGGAAGCTACCCCTCCGGCCTCCGAGTGGAGGGCTACACGGCACCGCACGGTGGCGGATCGGGGACAAGAGCCCGTGGGGGAAGAGTCAGAGCCGGGGACCGGAGCAACCGCAGCAGCACCAGCAGCTGACAGATCTGGACCGAGCGGACGCTTTGGTAGACAGCGCTTGAGCTCTTATTTGTCAGATATGAAAGACGACTCTCTTATAGTTTGTTTTCTTGCAGATACTGAGAAAATCTCACGAGACAGGTATCGAACCATCCCATTCCACCATGTTCATCATGTTAGCCTAATGGGGAAGATACACTTGCCTGCTGGCCCAGCTTTTGGTGCGCAATGTGGTTCCGAACAGTTATATTTCATATGAACACAGTAACAGTAACAACACCAAAAGCGGTGGCTAAAACGTGTTGCGTCGTTTGTAGTATTCTTTCGGGTTCTTGTGTTTGTGAGCGTTTCACTTCCGCGTTCCATTCCATAGTTTGCGTTATACTTCCGGTTCACGGAGGGTGGTGCGGACTGTACCAGCCTTCACCTCTTTTTTTTTTTTAAACTAAACTAAACTGGTAACAAGGAAAAATAAATATCTCAATCCATACCAAAATACAATAATTACTTTCCAGTTTCCTACTTTAATGGCTAGCCAATAACCGCTGTTGCCAACTTTGCAATAAGAAAAATAGCTATTGGCTGGCCTAGAAGTCTCTAGATGACGTCACCATCTAATTTGCATATTCTTAAATATAGCATATAACATATATGTTGTATTTGGTATGTAATATAGATATAATATTAAATATTTTTAAAATTTATTTCATATATTAAACATATTTCGGCAATACTACAAGTAAAATGCATTCATTTCAAACTAGTTTCCTACTTTACTAGCTGTCCAACTAATAACCACTGTTGCCAACATTTCAGTAAGAAAAGTAGCTATTGGCTGGCCTAGAAGTTGCTAGATGATGCTAAATGCATATAAATGAGATATGACGAAATATATTTTTAATATTATTTTGAATATGTAATACATAATTTTTAATTGTATTATGTTTTTATATATTACAAAAATATTTTGGCAATAATACAAATAAATGACTTTACGAGCGCCAACAAATAACCACTGTTGCCGACGTTTCAGTGAGAAAAGTAGCTATTGGCTGTCCCAGTAGTCGCTAGATGATGTCATCATCTAATTTGCATAAAGCATAAACTCGTAAAAAAAGACCAAAAAAGTAAAACACCATAAATACGTTTCTAACAACATATAAATGTGATTTTTGAAAGTAGTCGTCCTTTCATCAAAATAAATCTTATCTCAGCCTTACAAATAAAGTGCAGCAAAAGACGAGGAATAAAATCAAACACAATAAACATATCCTCCTTTTTTACCCAGGAGTACTGACGATTAGCGTTTCAGATCTCGCTGTGTGAAAGAGGGCAGCTCCGCCCCCGCAGCATCCGGGAATTATTTGCACTCTGGTTGCGTAGAGCTCCACGTCATGCTTGCAGTGCGCCACGAAACCGTACACTGCCGTTTTTGACTGCCTTTGGGCGAGGTGGACCCGGCAATGGCACCCCTGCTGCTGTCATTGAGAATGCAGAAGAGTACTTTGACAACGATGCCAGGAAAAGTCGCTAGATATGTCGCTAATAGCAAGCTAGTTTGCCAGTGTTAGTCTACATTCTGCTGTTTATTCCGCACTCCCCTGAACTACAACCACAAAAATCAACGTATTTTGTCACCAGAAAATGTGGGCTGGTGTTATTAATGTGTGACTTTTTTTCTTTCAGGTTTCCTGTCTTGGTTCAGAAACGGTCTGCTAGCGACAGGAATCGGCGTCCTCGCCTTCGTCCAGAGCGAAATGGGACAAGAAGCGGCATACGGTACCAACTCTTAGAGCCCTTCTGTGGGGTAAAATGACAAGAACAGCTGCTAGTGCTAACATGCTAATGATCGCACTAGCAGCTAACGTCCATGCTAATGTTAGCACTAGCAGGACAATCCGGACAGTCCTAGTCCAACAGTGCAAAATGCCCAATGGGCACCGAGGGTACAAGACAAACGGGCGATGACGAATAACAAAAATGTAAATTTTTCACCGCAGCGTGTGGGTAGAGTCTGACACGCACCCTTTCGCTCCATCGCAGTCTTCTTCACCCTGGGCGGGGCCTGCGTGTCGTTAGGGGCCGCCACCTACATCGCCAGCCTGGTCAGCCTGCGCAGGCTGATGCTGCTGTCGGTGCCCGCCGTGCTCTTCCAGGGCGCCGTGGTGGGAGGCGTGGCCCTCTTCTGGCTGTGCGCGGTGTCGCTCTACATAGGCAGCCTGGAGGTGAAGATCGTCTTCGAGGACGAGGAGGAAGACGAGTGCCAGGAGTGCCGGGAGCGGCGCGGGCTGAGGGGGCACCGCGGCGCTGAGGACGGGGATGGCAAAGGGGGCGACAAGTAGAGGTCTTCCACTGTGCGTGCGTGTGTGCGTGCGTACACAATGAATGACAGCGTGGGCGTCATGCAGGCTAAAGCCAACTATTGACTTGAATCACAAGGCCACTTTTTCCACCATGATCATGGACACTCACAACGTTAGGTACACAATCTTAAAAAAACAGCGTAATCCATACGAAGCAGTGCAGTAGTACACCAGTAAAACTACATGAATACACAACACTTAGAAGCGAACGCCTCGCTGGCACCGTACCTTACCTGTCCAGTGAGGGGACTTTTGTTTACAGGCGAGTGCATGTATTTTATGCATGGTTCAGGTCTGTGTGTGGATTTTTATTTCACGGTAATTCAACGAGGGCTTGCAAGCTTTTACAGCAGGGTCAGCTTTTTATTTTGTTGTACAGTAGTCAAATTGTAAAGTCACCCTTTTTACTTTTGGGTGTGCGTCACAGCACGTGTTCTAGATTGGAGATGGTTTGTACGCGGCGGTGGTGTGTTATTGTGCTTGTGTGCTTGCTGCTCTGTGTTTGTGTCACAAAGTGAAAGAAAATATCAAACAATACAAACGTCGTTATTTTATTGCAGTCACGTACTGGGTTCTAAATTGAGCTGTTTTTCCAATGCAGTTCTTCATCGGTTTAGCGCTACTTGCTGAAAACTCATATCTGAGCAGAAGTGAGAGTAAAGAGTACTATTTTATTAAACAATAAAAACATAAACAATTTTGTCAATACTTTTTTAAAGGTGCAGAAGCTAGGAAGAACAAAATAAAAATGGTGAATTGTGAGCAAATTTGCAATAGTTTTGAAAAATCAGATGCAATACTGGGATGGGCCTTATTGTTGGAGCAAATGACAGCCCATGTTTGAGTCCCAAGATACACAAGTATAAGAAAAATGTAATCAAATCTTTTAAAATATTTAATATCATTTTGAAATATTTGTTACGAGAACCCCGAAAGCGTTTCCAGTGGGAGAAATGCATGCAAAATGGGATGAGGTTATTACAGCCTTGGCTGGGAAAATTATTCATGATAACATTGATTTTGATACATTATTATTTTTGTTGAGAAGCCCAAAACAGGAAAATTTGTTTTTCCCCACTTACACCACATCGGTTTTTTTCAACAACTTGCCGTTTTTAAAATGTTTGAAAATTATTATATTTTATATTAACGTATATGAAATATCAAAATAATATTATTTAAAGATGTTTAAAATGTTTTTATTATATTTATTTCATATATTTAAAAATATATATTTCTGCCATTTTTGTGATAACTGTTTTTGTTTTTTCCCCAATGGACAATATTTTCCTAAATTAGTTGCAAAGTGGAAGTTTGGGGATGAGGTTGTTACAGCTGTGACTTGGTCAATAATTAATAACACAACTGATTTTAATGCAATATTATTTTTAAGCAAATCATAAAAAAAACTCTGTTACAAGGAACTAAAAACTAGAATAAAAAAGTGTGACGGAGTATTAGGGCCACAAATATGTGAGATTTTGAGAATAAAAGTCATAATTTTATGAGAAAAAAAATCATAATAAGACCTTTGATATATGACCAAGGCTAAAGGTCACACAAGTCTCTGTTTTTATAGCTGTCTCCGGCAATGCCTGTTACGACTTTTTTCTGGTAATATTACACCTTTTTTTCTAGTAAAGTTACGACCTCTAATCTGGAAATCTATCTTTTTTTCGTGTGGCCCGAATACTCCCTCAGAAAAAAGTGACGTAGGCCTTTTGAGAAAAGAATATTATTTGTTTGGTGCCTTGATGGGTAACTACGCCATACTCCACTTTTAAACCTCCCTTTACAACTAAACTCTATTTTCCCTTAGACACGCATGACACCTAATATTACATTTAATATGCATTTATTTATATATTATATCAATACATTTTATTTCTATTTGTTTGTAACTTTTCTCATTAATTAAGACTTGAATACGACTTTTATTCATACATTGCAACTTTTTTCTCATAAAATTACAACTTTCTTTTTATAAAACTTCAACTGTTTTGTTGTAATACTATGACTTTTTTCTCGTAAAATTACGTCTTTTATTGGTAAAATGATTACTTATTTTTAGTAAAATCAACTTTTTTCCTCATGAAACTTATTTCTCTTAAAGCATTGACTTTTGTCTTGTAATATTGCTTTTCTTGTAAAGTTACAACTTTTTCTCGTTAAATTACGACTTTTATTGATAAAATTATGACTTTTTTCCTTGTAAATGTTTTTTCTTTTTAAAACCTTTAAACTTTTTTTCTTGTAAACCGTTGACTTTTTTCTTGTAATATTGCTTTTTCCCGTAAAATTACAACTTTTTTTCTCATAACTTACGCCTTTTTTCTCATACATAATTTTTTTCACACGAATAAAATTTTTCTGGTAAAATTACGACTTTTTTTCCCGTGAAGTTACGTCTTTTCATTTCGAAATCTCAGATATAAATTTTTTTACTCTGGGGTAAAAAAGTGACGTAGGCCGTTTGAGAAAAAAATAAACATTTTTGGACGGTAACTAGGACACACTCCACTTTTAAATGCAATAAAACAAAATCAAATCCTTATTTTCTACATTATATAAGATTAAGGGGGGGGGGACTTTTTTTCCAGGCAAAAATAAATCATCACCCTTCATTGGAATATTTGATTAGAAAATAAAAGTTTTTTTTACCAGCCGCTTTCTGATTGGAGGGTGCAAATTAAGAACATGCATATTAGGCCTCGAGTATGGGAACCCCCATAAATATGACAAAAGACGGTATGACGGTATGGCGGTGGCCGTTTGTTGTGCGATAACCCGCCGACCGCCGCAGGGCGAAGGTATGCGATATCGCTCAGCCATCGACATGAGACTCACCTCCTCCGTGGACTCCCACGCTGCGTCAGGGCGCGTCGCCGTCCCCTGCGTCCTCCCTCCTCCTGCCCTCCCTCGGCGCTGCGTCTGACCGCACAGGTCTGCTTGGCATGCAGCGGCGCTCCCGAGGCCTGGCGCGTCTGAAAGGGCAGGGCGCCTACAGGCGAGAAGACGCGCGCTCCCTGACAAACACCGTCCGCCGCTCCTGCTCCTCTTTCCCGAGGTGCTAAATGCCAGCAGTATGGATCACCGGCTGGCGTCGGGGGCCGACTGGCTGACCCTTCATGGCTGAGAGGAAGGGAGGACTTTGAGTGGGTCAGCGCAGACCTGCCAACATGTACTCATTTACTGTACTCGACGTGCAATTTGACTCGTGAATACGCTTGCACGCTTCACCGCAATAAAAGGATGTTATCCATCTCGTTATCCATGTCCCCGGGTGGGCATGACAACTTCAAAATATTAATGATAAAGAAGAACAAAAATTCATTATAGTATCATTATAGTAGTACTTAAAAACACCACTAGGTGGCAGTATTCCTCTCCATTACGTTGAAAGGGCGAGTAGTTCAGGTGTATGTAGTTAGTGGGGAAAATGGCGCTATGACCGACAAGATCCAGCAGAGGGAGCCAGATGGCCCAGCGCAGGAGTGACCAAATTGCAGCGGCATTCTGAAAATATAATTGAACAAGACGCTAAATAAAAAAGTCGTAAGATGAAATAGTATGACAAAAAGTATAACAAAAAAGTTTTAGTTGCATAGAGTTGAATTTTTTTCAAAATCAGGCATTGGGGCCATGTAAATAAAAAAGACGGAAGTGATAATTTTAGGTGAAAAAAGTCAATACTTTCATGAGAGTAAAAGTTGTAATACGAGAATTAATTCATAGTTTTAATAGAAGAAAACTTGCAATATTACCTTTGAACAAGGCCAAAGGTATACACAAAGTCCCCTGTACTTATAGCTGTCTGAAGCGATGCCTGTTACGATGGAGTATTAAAATCACGTGAAATTTTTAAAATAAAGCCATAAATGTTTGACTTTACTGCTGTAAATTTACGAGCCCATAATATTACGAGTAAAGTGGTAAATTTATGAGAATAAATGACGATGTTACGGGCATTGCCTGAGACAGCTATGAAAAGGGGGGCTCCGTGTGGTGGGGGAGGGGTACAGAAGGCGAATCCTGATGCTAACCCATGCTAATCTGTTTGTGCTCAACTGCTCTGTTTTCCCTTTGACACATAACAGTCTGACTTTATTCTCGTAAATGTACAACTTTTTTCTCATAAGTTATAACAAATTGGAATTTACACGTAATCGTGTGAAAATATAGCATCGTTTTTTCACAAAGGAAGGAAGGAAACTTATTTTTTATAAAGGGATAGCAAGACAGAGCAGTTGGGCACAGACAGATTAGCATGGATTAGCATCACCAATTAGCATCATGTCACCGGCACCCTCACGCAGCCCGCCCCCTCCACATAAGGCCCCCCTTTTCATAGCTGTCTCAGGCAATGCCTGTAACATTGTCACCTGTCGTAAATTTCCAACAACAAAGTTGGAACAACAAATTTAAAAACAACAACAAAATTTATTCTCAAAATCTCACGCTTGCCTGAAACCATCGACATTGTACGGTAAAAGTAGTTTATTCTCGTAAAATAACAACTTCTTTTCGCATAAAAGTACAACTTTTTTCTCGTACAATTAAGACTTTGATACTCCGAAACTCAGATTTTTGTTGTGAAAAACAAACAAAAATAACAAAGTTAATAAAGTCCAAATGTAATGTGAATAAACTCATCACAATAAGAAAATTTACAGAAGGAAAGTTTAAACAATTGGAAACTGAAAATAAAATGTCTTTTTTTCGAGAACAAAGTCAAAATATTAAGAGAAAAAAGAAGAAAAAGTTGCAGTTTTATGAGAACAAATAAATAATAAAAATTAGTTGCAAAGCTGAAATATATATATTTATATTTTAAGAAGCTGCAATATTATGAGAAACAAAACAAATAAAGTGTGTATAAAGAGAAAAGTAAAAACATTATCATAATATGTATAGAGATGAAGATCCTGAGGTTCTCTTTGGGTGTGACCAGGATGGACAGGATCAGGAATGAGTACATCAGAGGGACAGCAGGGTTAGATGGAGGCGATTGGCAAAGGAAGAAGATGATCATAATATGTATTTCGTATTAACATTATATAAATGTATATTAGTGTATCATGAGCTTTGGGTAGTGACCGAAAGGACAGGATCGCGGATACAAGCGGCCGAAATGAGTTTTCTCCGCAGGGTGTCTGGGCTCTCCCTTAGAGATAGGGTGAGAAGCTCTGTCATCCGGGAGAGACTCGGAGTAGAACCGCTGCTCCTCCGCATTTAGAGGAGCCAGATGAGGTGGCTCGGGGATCTGGTTAGGATGCCTCCCGGACGCCTCCCTGGGGAGGTGTTCAGGGCACGTCCAACCGGTAGGAGGCCTCGGGGAAGACCCAGGACACGTTAAAGAGACTATGTCTCTCAGCTGGCCTGGGAACGCCTCGGCATCCGCCGGGAAGAGCTGGACGAAGTGGCCGAGGAGAGGGACGTCTGGGCTTCCCTGCTTGGGTTGCCGCCCCCGCGACCCGACCTCGGATAAGCGGAAGAAAATGGATGGATGGATGGATGGATATTATAAAGTCATAATATTACAAAAATACTACAAAGTTGAAGAAGAAAGTTGAAATATTTGGGAAATAATCAAAACAGCACAGCAAAATGGCAGATAGTGTTTTTCATGGCCCCTCCAATACTGGGATTTGGATGTCATGCAGTGAGCAAACCTGGTCTCTACTCTTAGTGAAAGACAAAAGGGAGGAATGCAGGCCTGCCCCCCACGACACAAACACCCGCCGTTGCCTTTTCTCCCCAACAACCGCTCTTGTTTAGTATGCGCTTCCTTTGGTCTTGAGGAGGAATGATCCCCACTCTAATGAACTTGGGCCCGCCACTTGAATGTAAAACAGGATTTAACCCGTCTTCAATGTCAGAGCCCCTCCCTGGGGCCGCTTCAGACAACACGCGCACACACCGACGACGACGAGGCATGCCTGCATATGATCTCTCATAAGACACACACACACACACACACACATATTGCCTTTTTGTGTTCATTTTCAAAGCCATCGAGTCTTTGTGGAATCCATCAAGTCACACCACACGGCTTTGTGTCAAGGTTGAACACGTATTATTATTTCCATTTTTTCTCAATATGATGCTTTCAGGCTCGCTCTGTGGCTTTCGGCACACTGCAGCGATCGCCCAGCTGATTGATTAGTCGTTTATATCTGATACTTCTTTCATGTTTCACGTGAATTCTGCAGCGGGTGTGTACCTTTTTCTCTTTTACTTGTCTGTGTGAGAACATGATGTGTAGTAAAAAGTGTGTACGGACACAATAATTCTACATGTGACATTTGACATTTTGTAGGTATGTAAATAAATATACTGTATTGGAGGTATGGAAATGATAAAATTGTAAATGATAAACTATTTTCAAAATAAGTATGTTTAAAAAATACATAAAAAATAATATAAATGAAGTTGTGTGTAAAAAAAAAACCACAGTATATACGTATATATACAATAAACTATCAAAATAAGTACAGTATATGGATTAAAAAATGCATAAAAAATAAATGATATTGTGGGTAGAAATATAATCAGCATATAAAAATGATAAATATTGGTCATACCGAAATTCTAAAATTGTAAAAAAAAAAAAAAAAATCCATTATCCAAATACGTAGAGTATATGTAAAAAAAAAAAAAAAAAAAATTGTGCGTAAAAAATGCATATATATTTCTTCTTTTCCTTTGGTCTTTATCCCTTCAGGGGTCGCCACAACAAATCAATTGCCTCCATCTAACTCTGTCTTCTGTATCCTCTTCTCTTGCGCCAACTACCTTCATGTCCTCTTTCTCTACATCCATAAACCTCCTCTTTGGTCTTCCTCTAGACCTCCTGCCTGGCAGTTCAAAACTCAGCATCCTTCTACCAATATAGTCTCTCTCTTGCCTCATACTTTATCTCCAAAACTTCTAACATGTGCTGTCCCTCTGATGTACTCATTCCTGATCCTGTCCATCCTGGTCACACCCAAAGAGAACCTCAGCATCTTCATCTCTGCTACCTCCAGCTCTGCCTCCTGTCTTGTCCTCAGCGGTACTGTCTCTAAACCAAACTACATCGCTGGTCTCACCACAGTTGAAAAAAAAGATAAATATTGGTCATATAGAAGTTATAAATATGTAGAAATAAACAATTATTCAAATACGTACGGTATATGTAAAACAAAAATGATAAAAAAGCTCAATATCAATGGTATATAAATGCTAAAAATAAACCATCCATTATGCAAATAAGTATATTACACGTAAAAAATCCCAAATAAAATCGTGTGCATGTAAAAATTTGAATTAATAAAATAATACATTTGAAAAAATAAATATTGGTCATATAGAAATAATAAAATTGCATAAATAAACAATTATCAAAAAAGACAAAATAATAACACAATTGTGTGTGATATAGATACTGTAAATAAAATGAGCTATATCTAGTAATGTTAAATGTTGATGGTATAGAAATTAGATAAATAAACTTTTATCCACATACAGAATATGATAAAAAAACAACATGAATAAAATAGTGTGTAAAAACATACATATATATAATTATATAAATATTGATGGGGTAGAAGTGATAAAATTGTAAAAATAAACAATCCAAATAAGTACAACATATGTAAAAAACAAAAACTAAAATAGGGATATGTCACAACCCTGCCCAAATTTGACCTTTCCTGCACCAAAGATGTACATCATCAGTGTGTGTGTGCACGCGTGCGTGTGTGTGTGCGCGCGTGTGCGTGCACGGACAGACAAACCTGTGAAGCAACAGGCAAACATGAGCACAAAATCACTGAGACCAGGGGTGGGCAAACTTTTTGCTGCCACATTCGGTTAACAAGCTTGGTGTCTAAATACACGTGGACGTCAAACACGCCATACTTGCTCACGGTGCAACAACAACAGAAACATCCACAGCAAGTTAACGCATCCCTACTACCGTGTGGGCGAAACAAAACAACTCAGCTCTAAACATAACACTTGTTTTAAAAACGGTTATTTCCAAATGCCCGCAAGGCATGCTGGGTATTGGGGCTGCAGCAACAACATGAACGATGAACAATAAAACATCGCATATCCTTGTTTACTTCTTTCATCACCTCCTCAACATATTTTGCAATCACGCAAAAATGCGACAAACACGGCAAAAGAGAAAGAGCGCCACAAGTTACCCAGCATGCCTTGCAACGGGAATATATGGATGTTTTTTGGCATGGGTATTGTGCGCAGATATTTATTTGTATGCCCACATGGTGCAGTAGGAAAGTTTTGATGTTAAAGGTTTAAAAAAACAAATTTGGAAAAGCCCCTTGGGCCCGGTTAAGACGCTTGGCGGGCCCAATGTGGCCCGCGGGCCGCAGTTTGCCCGACCCTGACTTTGAATAATATCAATAACAATATGAAAGTACAAAACAAGAGGCTGACTGGAATATTTTATTGTTATTGTCATCTGTAGGACTTTTTTTTTTTTACATTGATGATTTTGTTCAATAAAGCGGGCGGAATATTCACAAGGATGCGAGGGAAGCGTTTAATTCACAGTGGTAGGCAACGGAGTTAGTTTAGTCGTTTAACAAGAATTAAAAAACAGCACACACACACACACACGCGCTCTATGCACTTTTTTTTTCCCGTCATACACACAATTTGGAAAAACAACGCACGGGGGCTTTTTCTCCCCCCGACAAGCAGATACAAAGAAATCAGCTGTGGTTTCACATAAAGACCTCCAGGGATTCAAAGTGCTAAAGATGTAAAAAAAAGGTTATCTATCCGAGGTGAAAATCCCACCCCCTTTTTCACAGTTTGCCTTCTTCCTGTACAAACCATCATCACTTTTCTTTTTAGCGCTCACGAGTGAAATCAACTCAAGTGACTATTTTGTATTTCTTTTTCAAAACAGAGGGTTCTATTCCACAGCTTACACCCAACGTGTGTCCTGACCCGACTGAGACTTTAACGGCTGTCATTTTATGACCCGCTTTTATGGTCCGTTACTTTATCGTCCACGACTATTTATTCCCTCCGCACGCGGCGTAGCAGCTATCCGACGTTGTTTCCGTTTGAACGAGAGCGCGTGGCTCTAAGAAGTGCTTGAGGGTGCCAGTAAGTGCTCGGAATTCCCGCTGGAGATGCCCGGAGATGATGCCGTGCAAGCGTAATTCATTGCTTTCCTGCGGGGACAACACAAATCCACAGAAATATGGCTTTCGTGACGCCGTCATCGACGACCGCGCTGCCGCCACGAACCGAAGATGATTGCGTTTCTTCCCCTAAACGTCACGGAATGTCTCGTGCTTGGTCTCCATCTGTGTGCTTTTGAATGTTTTTTTCACATTCTTTTCGATACAAAAACACCTCCGACTATTTGAAAGGGTTCCAAAAGAGATTATTGGTGTGATACTGCAATAATAAAAAGTCTCTCCGACAAGTGTCCATCTTTGTTTGCCTCTACGGGGGTTAATTGGGTTGACTGTGGGGGCGGTCGGGGGCTATGTGAGCCGAGGGTCTCCATGGTTGTTGCTTCTATGTACAATATGGCTTCTCTGAGTGGAAGAAACACTGAAGTAGTCCGTCCGAAGACACGCGTTTCATTATTTTGTCATAAAGTCTTGAGGGAGAAACCATCAAATGTGGTCCCATTTTTTCTTTTTTGTCCGAGAACCCCCGTCAACGTGTCACGGTTCCCAGATGCGGCGACTTGTCACACATTTTACATCCCAGTTATTCAAGTCCAATTAGTGGGATCCTCAGAGGCTTAATGTCCTCCCACTTTCAACATCTTTGTCATCTTTAAGGACGCCCCTCCTCCCCTCTCAGTCTTCCTCAGGCCCGGCGGCCCCCCTCAGTCCGTTCATACAGAAGGGCAGGCCAGAGGAGAAGGGGCTGTCCGAAGGGGAGAAGCCGTTGAAGGGCGGCAGGCCGGCTAGTCGCTGCAGATGGGGAAAGAAAGCCGGCGGGGGCCCCTTGTGGTGGTCTGAACGCAGCTGTAGGCCGTCCCCGTGTCCGGTGCTGTGGTGATGAGAGGGGGGAAGCTCTGGGGGAGCGTAGCGGATAGTGCTGGGGGCGTATAAGCTCTGTGGGCCCTGGGGGCCGAGGGCGAGGGGATGGAAGAGCACCCGCCCCGCTGCGCCCCCTGCAGCCAGTCTCTGGAGGAGCTCGAAGTCAGGGCCCCCTCCTGACACGCACCCGCCGCTCCGACTGACCGCCCCAGGCACAGACCTTTCTTCACGAGGTAGCGGGGAGGATACGGACATAACCGGGGACAAAGCCGGGGAAGGAGGCGTGAACAAGCCCTTGGGTGGGGCTTCGCTGCTGGACGAGGAGTCTGGTACTGGGGTGGTGGGGCTGTCACCGTTCAGGCTGCTGGAGGGGGTGTGCGCATGAGAGGGTTGGGGCTGACTGCTGTGTGACCCCCAGCGCCCCCCAGTGGCCAGGGCTTCATGTTCAGTCTTGATGCTAGGGCTGCCAGGCAGGGGGGACGGGGTCACGACACTTTTGAGCTGCTGGATCACAGCACGCCCGTTGTGCACCCTCCCACCCCTCTCACCTCTTGTCGGGGTGTCCCTCCCCCTTCTCTGCTTCCCTCCCCCGTCTTCTTGTTTCAATTTGTCACTGTCTCCCCCCTGCTCCCACTCCGTCTCTTCCTCCTCCTCCCCCTCGCTGTCACTGGCAAGGTCCGAGGATGCCGAAACGCTCTCCTCGCCGTGCCGTAGCTCTTCCAGCCTGCGGCGGCTCTCAGGAGGGGGGCCCTCCGTCTCGGGCCTCAGCAGGCGCTTCCTCCTGGTGTCTGACTGCACGGCGGCGGTGACGAACTTCTCTTTGCCCTTTGTGTCGGGGTCGCTCTTCCCCACTGCGCTCTTTGCTGGCTGCGAGCCTGAGGAGGAAGGGATGGTTTTAATGTCCCGATGGACCCCAAAATTTGGGGGCGTCCCTGTTCTAGTAAAGGCACTGCTTAGCATGGACCCACACATGTTACATGTTGTTTTAAAGAGGAACACATCAGCTAAACAAGTCTACAAATAATTGTAACACTGGTAAAACTCACATTTATTACCGAGCTACCGAAGAGGAAACTTCAGAAGCGTGGACGGAGGTCCGAATCAATAGAACTTAACAACCCAGCTACACACACCCTTAAAGACTGTGAAAATATGAACCCAAAAGTTCAGAACCATCACAGTCGTAGATAAAAACCGTGTCCGTGTCACCGTGTAAAAAAACATCCTCTTTCCCAAGTTTTAAATGATCCAAGAATTTCACTTATTTACAGACTTTTAATGACATCAAGATCATCAAATATAAATAATATAAGTTGAAAAGCTAAAATATAAATATTGAATATTAAATAAAAATACAAATGCAAAAATAAATAAGCAATACAATATATTTTAAATACAATTAAAGTGTTGCTTGCTTTTGGTGTTCTTGTGAGGAAATAGATTTTACAATCAGATATAAACAAAAATCCGTTTATTCTTTCCTAACTCGGATCCACTACATCCTTTTTAATGGGGACACATACATGTTTGCTTAACAAAAAACACGCGATAATGATAAAACAATTACTTAAATGATAAGAAACAGTATCAAATGTTTTCTGCAACACTTTGGTCCCCAAAATATTTCAAGCAGTATAGATGTTCATATTCTGCATGTATTTTGTATTATATTAAGGTATTTATATTTAGCTGTATTTGATTGTTTTTAAACCTTTATTTGCGTTTTGGCTGATCTCCTACAAAAGTCTTAAAGGCTGAATATTGTGTGGATGTTTCATTCTGATCACCTTATGGGGTGCTCAAAGTACTCAGACTAAACAAATCAAAAGAATGGCGTCTGGAATAATGACAAAAAACACAAAGCTATAATACGCCGCGAGCAGGGCGTATTATGGGATGTTGCGGCGGCCTACCTCTGGCCTGAGCGGAGCTGTTTGCGGGAGGGGAGCTCACTCGGAGTCGCTCCGCTCGGACGCTCTCTGGAAGCTGCAGCAGGTCCAGAGGAGTGTCGGCCATCTCCGTTCGACTGGACGGATGCAAGTGAAGGAAAATCAACACAGGTGGGCGGGCGGGAAAGAGTTAGCGCCACTAACAGCTTTAAAAAAGTCGGTTAAGGGAAAGCAACATGTAATCAGCCGCAGAAGAACGTCTAACGGTTAGGCTGCCCCAACCTCACGCACACACACGCACACGCACGCGCACGCGCACGCACACGCACACACACACTACTTCGACCGGAGCCACCCTGTGACAAGGAGGAGGCTGTTGGAGAAGTTAATGAGCTCTTGTAATTACGGTGCTAATGAACTAAAACACTATTCATGCCCCCAAAATTCTGACATCCATTTGTTGTAATTATATTGCCTCAGCCCAATTAGCATCCAAATCCGGCCTACTCGTTTCGCTCTGACTGCTGGCCCGCCTGTTGGTCTGCCCCCCCCTGGTTGTGTGTGTGCGTGTGTGTTGTTGAATAGGCGGGGAACGTGGGGGGCGAAAAAAACCCGAATTTAAATGAGTAAGAGCACGTTTTAATGTGAACTTTGTTGACGTCTGACTTTGAGTAATTAAAAAAAATGCACAATTCATTTGACTAATGACAGTCTGAAATTTTAATTATTTACAAAATGCATAAACTTCTACAAATGAATCAGTTGGGGATTGTAATCGGTTTTTTTAGGTTTATGGCAAACTACTGCAAGTTTATAAACTTAGCAAATGAATGGAATTTATAATAACTGAGTGCTACTGTAAGAAAATATACACAATAATATAAATACATATATATCACATAATATTAATACATTACAGTAAATAAATACATATTAATACATCAGTGCTAAATATAGAAAAAAGAATACAATCCAGTATAATTAGAATGTCATTTTTGTTATAATTTCATTATTTTTTTAAAAAGCTCATAAAACTTTTTTAATGAGCCTACATGAAATGTCTCAAAATAATAATGAAATGATAATAAACACAAAAATGCTAGAACTGTCAAATGGTTAAACTTTAATCAGATTATTCGCAGTTTTGAAATGAATTAATCAAGATTAATCACCATCAGCAACTATTTGTTTTGTACTTCATTAACAGAAAGATACACTAAAGAGAAGACAGAATTTTATATATATATATATATATATATATATATAAATATATATAGTCTAAAAGTCAACTTGCCTAACACTAGCCTCTTTAACAGCAGCGCGATTTTCCAGAATACTTAAATGTGGCAAATTGTACATCCGAATTAAGAGTTACGAAGTGAGTGATAAGAAAATCCACTTTACGTTTTTCCTTTGTACCCTTACGCAACATAAAGCGGTTTTTGTGACGTTCGGAGTGTCCCTGAATGCATCTCGTGTTCTTGTAATGAGGATAGGATTTTACGATAAAAAAAAAACTGGCAGCAGAACGGTACCGTACAAATAACGATGATATCGCCTTTCCATTTACTTGAATATACTGTAAAAAAATTCTCTAGAGTTTGAAAACAATTTTTAAACATACATAAGTTGCGCCAGGGCCGCACGGTGGCTGACTGGGTAGCACATTGGCCTCACAGTCAAGAGGTTCAGGGTTGGAATCTCCGTTGGGCATCTCTGTGTGGAGTTTGCATGTTCTCCCCGTGCGTGTGTGGGTTTTCTCCGGGTACTCCGCTTTCCTCCCACATTCCAAAAACATGCATGTTAGCTTCATTGGCCGCTCTAAATTGTCCATTAGAGTGTGAATGTTTGTTTGTCTATATGTGCCCTGTCATTGACTGGCGACCAGTCCAGGGGGTACCCCGCCTCCCGCCCAAAGTCAGCTGGGATAGGCTCCAGCATCCCCGCGACCCTAATGAGGATAAGCGGCATAGAAAATGAATGAATGAAGTTGTGCCCGACTACAAGTCGCACACATCGTAAGACATGATGCGACATGCACGAGTTGTTTCACTTGATTTGGCAACCAGCTCGTCAACACACTGGAAAACGCAGGAGGTCATTACTCAAAATAAGAGTCTGACTCTCAGCGTCATCTGAAATAAGAAGCTAAATCTTAACGCAGCAACTGAACTCTCAAAAGGTAGATAAGAAATAAACAAGACGAATATCAATATGAGTTTAAAGTAAAAAAAAACCCCAGCAACTATTTAAACTTCTTTGCAAAATGCTTTTTTCCCCGCAGTGCAGCTCATTGGACAATGGCCACCAAAGGGAGCTGATGAGGTTTTAAACGGTGGAGTCATGCATTTCCTACTGGAAAAATATGCAAAAATGACCGTTTTAGCAACTAAATTGATTTATGTTTTTTCAATATAAAAAAAGATCAGATTGTTTTGTTTTTTTTACTTTCCGGGTCGTTAACAGTCCACTGACAGTATTTCACTGTAGCATCTACTACTACTACTACTACTACTACTACTACTATGTGTGTGAGTTGGACAAGCAAATATGGTGCTGGAATTGCGCTGCTGCTGACGTTCTCAGGTGAGAATAAACTTCTCAAAGAGCGTCCGCCTCTGCTCTGGTGCTAAACACACAAAAACATAATTCATGAAAAAATGGAGTTCTTTTTGACAGCCGCAGAAAATACATATTTTAAAAGATCCTTTAGTGAATTAATACAAATTCAAAAATCTTGGTAAAAAAATGTTTGGAGCGAGTTTGTAGGGGGAAACACACACCTGCACTACCACGATTTGTAAGGCTGGTATTCACATGACAAAATATTCATTGTTGTGGTTGTGTGCTAAATTGGAATTTTATATTAGAGATGTCCCAATCCAATCATCGAGATTGCTATTGGCTGCCAATCAGCTGTATTTTGAAGATCGGAAAAGATCAGCTTCTGCCACGAGATCGGGCCGATGCGGTTTCCGGCTTGCCTTGCTGTGCCCGGACTCCACTGTCATGGTGCCGGGGGTTTGCGCGGGAAGTATTTTGTGTTCTAACTCAAACTAAAACAGATCTACAACCATGTCAAATGATTAGTCCTACCCTAAAAGTAACCAATTCCACGTCAGGATGGCTGTAATTCAGTCGGCCATTTATTTGCATGTCCACACAGAGTGCTCATCCTGCTACTTTTCTTATTCTACACACTTGACTCCAAAAGCTTGTTCAGCCAGCATCCTGAACGCCACCGCCCCCTACAGTCCACACGCTAAACAGCTTTTATTGTCATTAGGGACCTGACTCACAGGTTGGTTCCACAAGCCAAACAATATTGTTGGTCATGCTGTGTAGTAAAACAAGTCAAATTCAGCAATGCTTTGCTTGGCTTCTTTGAAGGCTTTGAAGAGCTATTTTATTTAATAACCATATTCAATTCCAAAAAACTCATGTTTGTAACAAAAGTTGATTATTTAAAAAAAAAAAGGATCGGATCGGATGCCAAAAAATGTGGATGGGGACTCGTGAAATATCTGTCAGTACTTCACCCTTAATGGTCCGAGATGATGCCCTGTTCTTTCATGTCCCAGACATTTAACAGGTATCTTCATCAGCTTCAGGTGCGAGTCAACCTCGTATTTCATCATCCATGCCTTCAAAGCCCCTCAGAAAGCCCCTCCGAACCCAGTGTGGCGCCCGCATGTTAATGCCTGCTTCTTTTCGATCACTCTAGAACTGACCTGAGGACGTAGTTGACCCAGATGACGTTGCGCTCGTGGGGGGCTTTGTGGTTTATGGACACTGTGGCTGTGGACTGAATCCACAGATAGCCGCCTCTCTTCTGGAGCCAGCGGTAGTAGCCCGTCACCACCTGGCCTTTCCTCAGCACTGAGGAGGAGACGGGTGGGAGATGGTGAGGGATGGGGCTCCAACGGTTTTTCATACAGAACAAAATGTTTCATCCGTGCTTAATATGAATTTTTGGCTAAAACCCGTGAGCGAGACCTACGTCACTTCCTCCATTTGCAAATGACTACGACAGTGCTTCTGCACTCTCCCGTGCTGTGGAACTTTTGACTATTTGAAATGCATGAACGTAAATCAATCAATAGCCAAGCTTCATGTATGAGTTATTTTTTTATTAGTGACTCTTATTAGAAATACTTGCGGATCCGGAGACTTTCCGATCCAAAATGACTTTGTCTGGCATTGTGTTTGGTGGAAAAGACAGCTAGTTGGTACGAGTGGGTTGAAGATCATTGTCTTGACAAGCAACGGAGGGCAGAATTGAAATAAAAATAAACACATTTATGACGTAGGCGGGAAAAAATGAGCTTGCCCTCCTTGAATGACCAGCAGCCGCCACTGCTTTCCCATTTTCACTTTAATCCGTGCTTAATCACTGGTTAATATTTTTTAGCATCATATCACTACTGTTCCTAACTTATTTTTACACTTGTGTGACAGTTAAGAATGTTAAAGTGCGATTTAAAACCATGCATGTACTAATCCTGTAATGTTGAATTGCGTTTCACCTCCATTCTGCCTGTAAACTAATGGGAAAACATTCATTTACAAGAAAAGACTTACTGGAATTTTGCATGAAAAGCGATTGTGGGTCCCAAGAGTCAGTTTGAGAAGATGTACTGTAGTTTTATGTGTCAAAAACTGCTTTGGAGGTTGTGAGAAAGAGTCGTGCAGTGCGCACAGCCGGCAGCAGAGGGCGCCAACCACACCATGACTGGGAAGGTTTCAACAGGCTCTCCTCGAGTTTGTGTGCGAGAGAGCAACTCACAGTCTTCATGGCTTTGCCTCAGGTTCTCCAGATCCTCCACATGGATGAAGTGATAGCAGGTGCGTCCCACCACCTCAGCTGGGGTCAAGTCCATATACTCGGATATCCTGCGCACGAAACGCAACACATTAGCGGCCAGTGAATACTGGAAGGACGCACAAGGACAACGGGACCGCACCTGTTCTCGCAGTATGTCACCTGCAGGTCCATGTTGACCCGGAAGACAAACATGTGGCTCTCCATGCGGACTTCATTGAGCGTGGAGGGGGGGAGGGTGTGCGCCAGCACCACCAGTCCCATCGGCCGGTGCATGGAGCGCGTGGAGCCCGGAACCAGCGAGGGCCTGTAGCGTATTCTCCCGGTCACGTGGATCACCTGAGGGGGAAGAACAACAGAAGTCCAGCACAAAAGGATCAATTCATTAAATGACACAAAGGTGAAGAGAACGCCGTTCATTCCGATTCCATCCGGGCTGAGGACTGCAGCGGGCCGGGCTTTGCAGAGCGATAAAAGGCGGCGTGCAGGCAGCTATTCAGTGTGAAATAAGGTCAAAGCAATAAAACACGGAGAGAACGACCATTCTGACACGGCTGCGAAACACTAGTGGAGCAAAACAAAGAGGCAAGGCTCTGCTTGTTACTCCGCCAAGCAAAAAAAAAAAAGATTTATATATATATATATATTTATGGATAAGTTACATTTATTCAAGGACTTTTAAGTTGCATATTACAGCAGGTCCATCAAAAACAAAAAAAGTAGAAACTATACATTATTTATAAATATTGTTTTAATTATAATGTGTCATTCTTTCATAATCCCATTACAATTCTGATTATTTAATGATGCCAAAATGATAAACATATTGTATCATTCATCTGAGATAGTGTAGTGCATAGAGCAGGGCTAGCGAAGCTAAATGTGGCTTTTTTGATGAGCACATATGGCTTTTCAAACACCATAACATTTATTTCTGTTCAGTTACTTTTTTCTTAAAATATACGCAACATATCTTTACAACAGGGGTGTGCACGGAGCGGTCCGAGTGATTTATTGGCCTGTGGCACATTCCAAAAATACAGTTTAAGAAAAAACTTTTAAGGAAACTGCAAAAATTTAAAAATGAGCAGGAAAAAAAAAAATAAATAAAATAAAGTAAAAATGTTAGTAGGATAAAAGGTTATGATCTAAAGTTATGGTTTTTTTTAAATTAGGTTGTGGAAAAGGTTAGAATGTTAGGGAAATAAAGTCATAGTTATGAGAAAAGTAGAAAAATAAAATAAAAAATAAAAAAAAAACAAGCAGAATTTGAAAAACAAATTGCGGTAATTTTACGAGTAGAAAGTCAAAATATTAAGAGAAAAAAGTCACAATTTTAGGAGAATAAACTTGTAATATTATGAGAAAAAACTATGTCATTCAAAATGTTTAAATGTTGTAATATTAAAAAACAATAAGTAATTTTTGCAATATTAGGTTGGGAAAAAAATTAAAATATTGTGGGAATAAAGTCATAATATTACAATAAAAAATATAATTTTTGTTTTATAATGCTTCGTGTAATTTTTCCGCTGACATTTTAAAACATGACAGGAATCACGGTGTTAAAAATAACATTCCAAATATAAAACCTTCAGGGAGTCATCATCTTCAAAAATTGTTGCCGCACTTTAAGTTGTATTGATTATTTAATAAAATACAAAAATACATTTGAAAAGTTGTGACCTTTATGGCTCTCTCAGCCCAAAAGGCTCCCGACCCCTGGTGAAGAGGAAATGAGTACCTTGTATCCGGAGGACTTGACGTGCAGACCCCTTTTGGTGAGCGTGGACTTCATGCGAATAAAGAAGCCGCGCTCGGGAGGTTCATCAGCAGGCGAATGAGGGCTGGAAGGAGCTGCCGAGGATTACAGAAAAGGAGATTAGACGCCGCCGTTCATCCGACGGCGTGATCGGCGTACCGGGCTCGGGCGTCCCGGCCAGGGAGGAGGCTGAGGCCGAACTGGAGGGAGCGCTCTCGGGGGGCCCCGTGTGGCAGCCGGCTTCGGCCCGCAGATGAGGCCGGATCCCCAGCCGCTCGGCCATCTCCACGTGATCGGCCGGGTGGATGTAGTCGAACACGCTGCTGCCCGTGAGCTCCACCTGAGGACGGAAGCGCACTCTTGTTCAGAAAAAAAAAAATAATAAAAGAAAGGCGCGCGCGCGCGCACACACATTCGGACACACACCTGGCGAGGAAAATCAATGCGTGTTATGACAGCAAAATGAAAACCTCGCTGTGGGTTACAATTCAACAAGGAGTGTGGCGCTTGTAAGACATTCCCGCATGCACACACGCCGTCTCGGGGGGGCAGGTGACTGCAGTATTACTCAAATAACCGGGGAGTATAAAAATCAATTGTATGTGCTGATTAAAAACTCCAAGTATCTCCTGAGTCGCATCACTATTCTTCCCCCCACCACCACCACCACCACCGCGCGGCTCCTTCATTTAGTCGCCGCCGGCAGTCCATCCCGGCAGGCATAAAGAGCTCCGAGCACTCGGCGTGATCCCATCATCACAATACATCACGGTCAAATCTCCAATCATTTAAAGGTAATAATGGCGCCACTCTTGCGTGGCATCCATAAAACGCCACGCCGTCGGAGCCGGTGCGACTAGGCCCGAGCGCCGTGTGTAAATGAGTGTGTGTGGGTGTGTGATGTGTACACGCCCGCTTCCATTACATTTGTGAAGGTGTGTGTGTGTGCCAGTAGCATTCCATCTGATAACGGCGTGGCTGCAGCAGCCTCACACCCTTGTCTGTAGGACACAGCCATTTATTACCGGATTAGAGCCGTTTACTGCAGGCTTTATGGGAGCTTCAGCAGGCCCTCAAGGACAGCCCGGGAGCCAGACCGCAGCATTCCGCCACAAGCAGTCATGGGGGGGATGCTGGGAGTATCCCGCATTCTGCTACGCAAACTGGGAGCACTCCAGGGCTCTGCTTCTACTCTGAACATACTTACGTGAAAAAAAGGGATTGATCTCAGTGAGGGAATTCCCAATGATGGAAGCACCAGGAGAGTTTTTGGAGGTGGAAAAATGTCAAAACAAGCCAAAAAAACCAAAAAGAAAGTACAGGTGGTCCTCGGCTGTGTGATGTAAGTCGACCCAACCCAACCTTGTAGCCACATTAGAGCTACGCTGCAGCTGATGATTTCTTAGTACATTAATCCCAAGCTTGGTATTTCAACTCATCGGGTAACCCGGGGTGTCCAAACTTTTTCCACCAAGGGCCACATGACCTAAACTTGATATCTCGTAAAGTTGATATTTTGTCAAAATATTTCAAGAAAAAAATGCATCTCAGCTGTGCGATAGAGGTGAAAAAGAATATTATTAGTATGTGCTCTTTTTTCCCATTTTTGATGGTTTTTTTCTGGACTTTTCTAAATATTTCAACATTCTTCGTAAATAATCTTTGTACACTTGCTTTTTGGAATATTACGATTTTATTACCATAACATTCTAACTTTTTTTTCCCCGACGTAATTTCCTGAAATTACAACTTTATTTTGTATTGTCGGTTTCTCACAACATTACAACTTCAAAAAAAAAGTTTTTTTATATTTTAACCATGTGCTCCTAAAATGACATTATTTTTGCTCCTAATATTAAAAGTTTTATCTCGTAAAACTGCAACCTGTTTTTCTCTTAATATTTTGGCTTTATTCTTGCAAAATTACAGCAGTTTTGTCCATTTCTACAATTTTTTATTATTGTTATTATTTTATTTTATTTTTTACAATTTTTACTTTCTTCTCGTACATTTTCTACCCACATAATTATTTAATTATTACTTTATTTCCATAACATTACACCTTATTCTGGTAATGTTATCACTTTTTGTTTTGTTTCTCATTATATTAGGCATTACAAGTAATGTATTTTTTCCCTTAATACTACAATATTGCAACTAAATGCTACTAAAATGACGCTTGTTAGCTTACAACATTTTTCTCTTAATGATCTTATTCTTGTAAATTACTGATGGTTTTTCATTTTTTATGGTTTTTATTTGTTTTTATTCATTTACTTGCTAAAATAAATTTTTAGAGTGTGCCGTGGGCCAATGAAAACACAGCCATGGGCCACAAATGGCCCCCGGGCCGCACTTTTGACACCACTACCCTAGATGGACCAAATCAATATCAACCGAACAAAAACAGTTAGCAGTTTGATCCACAGCATATCAGAAGAGAGACAAAAATGTCAATCGTTGTTTTCCAAAGTCAATGCTGATGTGTGCATGTCTTGTTTTGTGACCAAATCCTCGTAATCCTTACGACGTCTGCGTAGACGACGATACAATACTGAACATATCATCTTGATCCTTCAGTATTGTCGCACACAGTGAGCCGCACACAGAGGCAGATCTACTGAAGGTCTGCATGAACAAAAAGACGCGCAAAACGTGATTGCGTGTGCAAAGCTGATCCACCGGCAGGGAGCACGCAGGACTGCGTCGGTCATATGAGCAAAGCAGCACTCTCGCCATCATGGCCCTGATGCAGATGTAAACAGTAGTAACAAAGTAGCAATCAGTGCCTTATTTACCTTAAACTCCGTGCAGGAGCTAAACTGAACAGTTCAACTCTAATGTTTGACCCCGCTCAGCGCACCGCACGTGTAACGACAAACAATGTCAAACAGATAATAAAACCCAGTCGCCACGTATTTCCTTACGCGGCCAATCAAGTCATTAATAGTGCGTCACGTAGTGTGTGCTGCTGCTTTTGTGCAGTACGGTTAGCACACAGAGATGCCAAGCAGAGATTCGAACCCCAGATATAATTCTACAATCTAATATCATGTATTAGATTATGTATATACACACACACGCATATATGCAATACATAAGTATGATACTACAAGTGTGCACGGTTGCTCACAGAGGTCCAAGGAAAGGCCGACACAGTGAACATGTTGGGCGTGGCCTTTTATTGTGGCCAGCCCACCTGTGAGGTGCATGTATTCTGCTCACGGACACAGACTTGGATTTGTCAACAATCACTGGGAGCTCAGCCCATCAAAGGTGGGAGGGGCCGTGGTCATGTTTGACTTGCATGTCGCAAAGTTTGGCAAAAATCAAACAGGCGGTGTTCTCGGACAAAATCTGTATGTTCGGTGCCGGCACCGTTTAGGCGTTTAATGGTACCACGTCAGAAGTACTGATTCGACACCGGCACCGACCAATCTGTAAACGGTACCCAACCCTCATCCTGACTGTGCGACCACAGGCGTCAGTATTCTGATGGCTTGTTTTGGTCTTAACGGTTCAAAAACCTTTTTGGCAAAGCCCTACATTTTAAAAACGAAAATAGAGTAAAGTTGGACTGTTAGTGTTTATTTTCTTGCTGCTACGTTGACAGGGTAGTCATTTGTTAGACCTGGGGACGTATTTCCAACGGACCCCGACACTTGACTCGTCCTGCTGGGGGCCCCTCAAGGATACACTGACAGCAAAATTATTATTATTATTATTAATCCGTCCGCATGCCATGATATTAAAGAGTCTACATTGGATGGCACCAATAATACACAGAATTCATGAACTTCCTTACGCAGCATCAGCGGATATCAGACGTGTCCTTTCAGTTTCCCCCTGATTCAAAACGGACTTATTCATCCTGTTTAAAAATGTGAACTTTCATCAAGAGGCTGGATATCGGACAAGAAAGTGGACCGGGTTGGGTTTCCAAAGATTGGTTTATGCTTGATGCATCCGCGCGGCCAGATTACCTCATTTTTACAACCACGCTTTATTTTTACAACCACGTTTTTATTGAGTGCCACTGCTAAATAACCCGCCATGGGGCCAAAGAAAGTCGCAAGTGCCAGTAAGTATATATTTGTAATTATTTGTTGTTTTCCACGGTTATAACTATATTTTCGGTTAATGTTTTTAGGTGTCCTGTTACGATAATTGACTAACCAAACGATAAAAAAAACACAAAGTCGATTATTTTGCTGCCCTTCATAAATTGACGTGTGCATGCATGTTTGTTTTTCTCACTCTCTCCTCTCTCTTTACCGAACAGGCAGAATGACAAGAGGCTTCACTTTGTACATAGGTATATCCGGCTCCCTAGCGACAGCGGTAGTTTCCCCTCACTGTGCCGGGACTGCTCTCCCATGTTGCGGGAGCGCTCACATGGACCGCTCATTCAGAGCGGCATGTCCTCACAAATACTAACCTGATAAACGTGGCAACCGGCAACAGCTAAGTCTATTTTTACTAGCCGCCGAAGGGCAGCATGAGCTCACGTACGGCAATAGCTGGGCTAGCTTGGTTTAGGGGCGCATGCTAATGTGACTGAGGGTGTGTTTGTGCGCCAGTATGAGTTGTGCTTTAGGGCTTGGTAATGTAAGCACAGTGTTGAAGTTGTGTGTGAATTAGAGAGTGGGGCACATCTTGTCTAATAAAGCTAACAAAATAAAAGTGTCCCAAAAATAGTTAATGATAATAAAGCGATTGCATCTGCAGTTTTACTTAAAAGCTTGACATTCAACTTACAATGTTAAATTCATCCATCCATCCATTTTCTATACCGCTTATCCTCATTAGGGTCGCGGGGATGCTGGAGCCTATCCCAGCTGGCTTTGGGCAAGAGGCGGGGTACACCCAGGACTGGTCGACGATGTTAAATACCTACAATAATTTGTAGAACAATTACCGTCCTGGGAAACTTGTTATCGTGACAGGCCTATCTATGTGTCTGGAACAAACTCATTGTTTTCATTCATTCATTCATTCATTTTCTATACCGCTTATCCTCATCCGGGGATGCTGGAGCCTATCCCAGCTGACTTTGGGCGGGAGGCGGGGTACACCCTGGACTGGTCGCCAGTCAATCGCAGGGCAGACAAACAAACACTCACACTCTAATGGACAATTTAGAGCAACCAATGAAGCTAACATGCATGTTTTTGGAATGTGGGAGGAAACCGGAGTACCCGGAGAAAACCCACACACGCACGGGGAGAACATGCAAACTCCACACAGAGATGCCCAACGGAGATTTGAACCCAGGTCTTCCAGATCTCCTGACTGTCTGGCCAATGTGCTAACCACTCAGCCACCGTGCGGCCCATTGTTTTCATACTTTTTAATTTTTGCATTTGGAGCAAAATATTGACGAAAACCAAAAGTGTGGACTTCTGGACAATTTTCATTCAATTTTGAGTCAGACTCCAATCAGAATTTTGGTGAACAACTTGGGCTTGGACATTAATGACTGGGGACTTGCCTCAGACTTTAGTCTGAGGCCTTGAAAATACAGTATTTGAGATTTTCAGTGAATGTGTTGAGTACATTTTCCCACATTCAAAGTATTCAAGGGACATAATTATTAATAATGCATTTCCAGCAAGACAGCATATTTTCCCTTTAAATATGCCTCACTGAATGCATCAATTACCGTCCAATCAGGGTCGAGAACAATCAATGGATGTCAGTCCAATAGACAGTTACTTTGTTAAAATAGCATTTCCTTTGGGAGACACTAAAGTGTGCTTATGGACATTGACTAGAAGTTGAAACATGTCAAGACTTTGGACTTGATTCACCCTGTCTTTTCTTGAGACTAAAGACTTGCAAAACACCGGTCGTTCCCGCCTCCGAGGAAAACGGAGGTTCCACTGTATTCGCCAACTTGAAATCCACATAAAGCTTCTAAAATATACTTTTAAAGAGTGCTGTTGTCACACAGAGTCAGGCACTCCCAATGCATTTTGTCTTGCATGTTTGGGGGCGGCATGGCTCAGGTGGTCAGAGTGCTTGTGTCCCAACCTGACTGGTTGCTGCTTGGATCTTCTATCGCTATCGAAACCCCGGTTGCTCCTGCTGCTGAGTCATCGGTAGGGAAATGCGGAAACAGCGTGAAAGCGCTTTGAGTGCCTTAAAGGTGGAAAAGCGCTACACTGCACAAGTAAAGGACTATGTTTGTCATCTCTGCATACTTTATGACACTTGTGCCTGCCTTTTGAGCCCAAGTGGACCAAGACTTCACCCATCTCTCAAGCGCAGGTCCACTTGTTTGGTTTGGATGAAGGAAGTGTACTAGTTCCTTTTACCCAGACCAAACCCGACAAGTGTGCATGCATCCGAAACCGGAACCTCCAAAATAGCAATTTCTCTACAAGGGAATTACGCCTACAAGTTTACCTGCGCTCCATGCGAAAGAGACACAATCCCATCCCTCCCGTCTAAGCACGGAAGACAACGTGGAGAACCACACACAGGACCTTATGGGCTTTACGGGGGGCTTAAGACCTATGCGAATAATATCACTCCATCGCAGGCAGGAGGGAGGAATTGGAGAGAGAGATCAGACTGCGAGGAGGAGATGAGAAGGAGACGCCGCGATTGAGGGGATGAGTCAGGCTCAGACATAAAAACAGCTATAGGATGTGGCGTGCAGGGGAGGACGTGAGGAGAGACCCAGATCATTCAAGTGCTTGTGTGTGTGGCTAGACTGCCATTGTGTGTCGTTGTTTGCGGGTCCTGCGCGGACGTCCACGCGGCATGTATGTGCTGTGGGGATGAAAGGGAGGAAGAGGAGGAAGGTGGAGGAGGGCATCAAGCAGCGGAAAGAGAGACATGATATAAATAATAGCAAAGGGGCTTTAATATGTATGAGGCATCCGGGCAGTGGTCCACAACACACTCGCAGCCCTCACTGACTGATGGGAAAGGAGGGAGGGGAGGACGCCAGGGTAAGGGGAGTTGGATGGAGAGGGGGGTTAAGGGGTGGGGGCGGCGGCTGGGGGGGGGGGTCTGCATACTAACCATTCCCAGATCAATTCCCCTCTCCTCCCTTGCTCTCGCATCCTTCCTCCCTCCTCTTTCCCCCATTTATCCACCTTTCCCACCCCCTCTCTCTGGTGCGCTTCCTATATCTCCCAACCCCATCACTCCCGTCTCTCCCGCTTCCAATCTTCCTGTCTCCTCTATTTCATCCATCCTCGCACCCTTCGCTGCTTCCCGTCGCTGCCGCGTGGCCTCATTCCGGGCCGGGGGACCCCGGTGAGAAGAGAAATGATACAAGTGGGCGTCTGGGGAGGGGCAGGGAGGGGAGCCGGCTGTGCCCTTGGTCAAGGTGTGTGACCCGTGCTAAGCCGGTTAAGCAGCACCCCCCGCCCCCTCTGTCAGGGGAGGGACCCGGAGTGTGAGTCGGAGCAGAGGGGTCAGACATCAGGGACGGGAGGCGGCGGGGCGGCCCCCACTTGGGGCTCGGTGGGCAACTTGCCCTCTAAAACAAAGCGCTAGTTACACACTTGCACTCGTTTGTTTGTCTGCCCTTCCTCTCTCGCCTGTGTTCACCTCTTCCTGCCAACCACACACACAAGTGTGTGTCCTCTCCTCCAACCTTACCTTTCTCTGTCTTGTCTCCATAAACACCCGCCCCCGTCTCTCATCTTTGGCCGAAAAAGGTAAACGTTGTATGCTGAAGGTTTGGGGGTGTAATCTGCGATCATAAATAATTTCATTAGAATGCTGATGGCTTAGGTCCTGTTTGAGGAGATGTGATGGGTTAGGCCATCTGCTCAGCCGATAAGAACAGCTCCCTTTTATTACCATCTCCACCAAAGCCCGGCTGTCTTGTTTACCTCGCCGATCCCAGGGCGAATTTCCTTCCTACCGCACATTTAAACTCTATTTACTCGCTCGTAGTCTCTTGCTCATTTTCGCTGTCGATTTCCCTTGTTTTTCCCCGCAGTGATGTTTCGCTCTTTTTGTTTTTGCGTTCCTCCTTCTATGATGCTACAATCCTTTGCCAGGAAAGACGTACCTTATGTCAGGTTTAATTTAGAGGTCATAGGTGCGGAGCATGTGTACTGCATTTTCAGGTAGAAGATTTGTAACACTTCAGTTTAGACACAAAAGTCCGTATGAGTGGTTTCCAACTGGTTTGACTGCGGGGCCCTCCATCACCCCCTAATGACAAGAGGCGACCTGTGGGTGGTGTGAGAAGGAGTAGCTTCCACAAGGTTACCTGGCATGCCTTGCGGGCATGTTCGGTAATCCCTCCTTGGCAGCGGTTAATTGGTTCATAAGTAAAATCAAATAGTTTTGAAGGTAAGAGCGTAGAAAACCTGTATACGGCCTTCTGAATATATCAAATAGCACCTTTATACACATATTAACCAAAATAGTAGCATCAAAAGAGAAAATAAGACTCATGTGTGTTGCTGTAAATTTGTTGTGGTGTTACAGGCTTTAATGGGCGGGTGGACAGGAAGTTCCCAAGTTTTAGCTTGGCGTCGGCTACAGGGATTATGTTGCCTGTCGTGAGATCATGCAGTAAAAACGTGTTGTTCCGGCAATAAAGTCTGGTGCTTGTGTGTCTCAACAAACATTACTGACATCTAGTGACCGGTGTAGAATACTACATATCATCACAGGGTTCTTGAATGCATCTTCTGAAAGCCTTATATTTGTATTTTAGTTCATTAAGGCTTTTTATGCAATTTTGTATCTACCCAAGGCCTTCACAATTAGGAGTGCTGGCCCATGTCACTTAAACTCTACTAGCAATGCGGCTCTTTTTTCAACGAATCAGATTTGAGATTCACTTTACGGGGATGGTAGCTAGCAGGCGTACAGCATTTGTTTTTTCCTCTGATTGGCTGATGTCTAAAAGCCTATGCCGAACACCCAGAGTTACACACTGCACTTGAACGTCTCATCATTGAGTGTGCAATATATAAACAATATATATATATATATATATATAGAGATAGAGACAAAAAATTTTTTTTTTTAGCAAAATATGATTTTTAAATGAAAAAAATACTATTAATATTATTATAACAACTAAAATATGAATATGATGAATTTATATGTATTTTGAAAAAACACAATTGAGTGAAGCTGTGAAATTTGAAGCTGTGAAATTTGAAGCGCCAAGCGGCGCTTGTTGGCAAAGAGCGACTGGGTTATTGACAAATTTCATTGACATGAAATCAAGAAAGAAAAAGCATCGACACAAATGCCTTCCACTGAGAAAAAGCGTTTTTCAACGACACACATTCAAGCCTATGCGCTGGTGATCATCTGTAAAACCGACCTATCCTTCTTGACGTGAAATATTCTAGCGCCGCAGAGAAAATTACAATACCGGATTACAAAATGACGCGGAAGTAAAAAGGCCAGACGGAGGACTATCACGGTGACCGATGATCTTTAAGTCCACACACGGCATGTGATTATTGCGCAGAGATGGAGATGGGAAATCGGCTTATTTAACATGACCGCCGCAGACCTTCAATCCCAGCCAATTCCCACAATTAAAATGACTCTAATTTACATCCATTATTGTTGCACACCCCTCCCGCCCCTTCTCCTCTCTCTGTGACTCCTTCTCGCTTTGAAACGTTCCTCCCTTATCGCACCTTCGCTCCCCCCTCGCCTCCCCTCCCCTCCCCGACTGTCTCTATCTATCATGCCATCCCCCTTGGTGTTTTTCCCCCTCCCTACAATCAATGTGGCTTTTAAGATGCCTATCGATTTGTTCCTCTAGACAGGCCCAGCGTGCCGGGGCGACACTTTGATTGCTGGGCCGGTAATTACTGTTATTATTTATGCATCTGGGCAAAATGGCAGGACTTAACATTCACAGTACAAGAGGCCACAGGCAATCAACAGAGGTGAGCACCTGGAGAGCAAGGGGAGGGCGGGCCGGGGAGCTAAGGAGAGCGGGGAGACGCTGCCCGGGTTGCGCTCCGGAAAGAGGGGCGTACATATTCACTTAGATGCACGACGCGCACGTACACACCGTTTACATGTAGACCAACATTTCCATGCTTTTCCATCCAGGGGTGTCCAAGTGCGGCACATAATTTAACAGGGAAACGTAAAAAACTAAATAATCATTCTTTCATTTTCTATGCCGCTTATCCTCATTAGGGTCGCAGGTATGCTAAATATAATAAACTATTTTGTCAATATGATTTTTTGGACCTTTGCTTGCAAAATGCTTGGAAAATGTTCTTTCTTGAAATATAGTAAGTCGTAAACAAAACAACCGAAAAACCATTTTTCTACCATTAGAAAAACTTTTTTTCCTCGTAATCAACTACAGTAGTTTTGCTACATTATGATTTTGTCAAAAACAACTTTCTTGTAGTATTACTGGTTTTTTTCTTGAAAACGTAGACTATTTTCTGAAAAAACAAAACAAAAAAGTACTATTCTGCTAATATATAACAGTGGCGCCTCGGTTAAAGTCCGCCCTGGTTAGCACCTTTTTGTTTGTTTTTTTGCGAACATTTTGCCTTGGCTTCCATTCGCCCGCTTCTTTAGCGTCCAAAATAACGTCTGGGTAACAGTAGTGTTTAAAATAAAAGCAGTCCAATGTGACTAACCAGATGAATCACTGTTATTAGTGTATTTTTATTGTTACATGGCAAAGAAGTTACCAGTAGGTGCAGTAGATTCTCCGAAAACAAACAAGACCTGAAATACTATGATATGATGGCACGCTCTTAAGGCTGTGCAATTGGGCAATTAGTTGAAAGGGGCGTGTTCAAAAAATAGCAGTGTTGGATTCCATCAGTAATCAGTGATCAATTTAGTGTAAAAACAGGTGTAAATCAGGAGGCCCCCATTTAAGGATGAAACCAGCACTTGTTGAACATCCTTTTCTCTTGGAAAGCCCAGGAAAAATGGGTACATTTTTGGCTGATCTCCAATGCCTTACAATGGAGAGCAAAACCAGAGACACGCGGCACAAAGCTATCAAAATGGATGAAAGAATAACCAGCATGGCAAAGACTCAGCCAATGATCCAGGATGAACAAAGACCGTCTGGAGTTACCTGTAAGTACTGTGACAGTTGTAAGACGTCTGTGTGAAGCTAATCTATTTACAAGAATCCCCCCCAAGACCCTCTGTTAAAAAAAGGCATGTGCAGAAGAGGTTGCAGTTTGCCAAAGAGCACATCAACTGGCCTAAAGAGAAATGGAGGAACATTTTGTGGACCGATGACAGTAAAATTGTTTTTTTTGGGTCCAAGGGCCGCAGACAGTTTGTGAGACGACCCCCGAACTCTGAATTCAAGCCACAGCACACAGTGAAGACAGTGAAGCATCATGATATGGGCATCTTTCTCCTACTATTTATCCCGTAGCAGGGATCATGGATCAGTTTGCATTTGTCCAAATACTTGAAGAGGTCACGTTGCCTTCTGCTGAAGAGGACATGCCCTTGAAATGGCTGTTTCAACAACACAATCACCCCCAACACACTAGTAAACCTGCAACATGTTGTTATGTTGTTATGTTATGAAGGAGAAAATCCAATCCCCAGACCTTAATCTAATGGATAAATTGTGGGGTGACATCAAAAATGCTGTTTGTGAAGCAAAACCAAGAAATGTTCATGAATTGAGGAATGTTGTTAAAGAATGTTGGAGGGGAATAACAGATGAAAGGTGCCACAAGTTGGTAGAGTCCATGCCACACAGATGTGAAGCACTTTTAATTGCCCAATTGCACAGCCTTAAGAGCGTCCATTTCTGAGAATCTACTGCACCTACTGACACAGTCTGAATGCTTTATTTTGCTGGGAAGGAAGCAATGCATGCTGGGAATGCGTGCTGTTGTTTATTATTCTCAACTAGTATTGGTATTTGTCTTGTATATTTGTTATCCAGCGTGTTAAGTACCTGTGTGATGATTTAAACATTATTTCTTTTATGACACCCTGAGTCAGACAGTTATGTAGAGTAATGACCTCCCGCGATTTCCGGTGGGGTCGATTACTTCATTGTGCGCTGGTGTAAAAAAAAACGCTGCCTCTTCCTCGCCAACTCAGGAGCGGCACAACTTTTTAATGTTTAGTAGTGGTTCTGAAGGATACAAGATGTCGCGAGATTAAAACGTGGCCATGAATTAGCCACACGGCTGTATACACCCGAAATTACGATAATTCATTTGAATTGAAATATTGATAATGGCTAAATTGACAGCCCTACTCAAAAATAAATAGCTCTGTTTTTTCAATTGATTATAATTGATTCCAATGGCAAAAAATGCATTACATTGAACTTTCTGGACCCCAAAGGAAATGATGGTGTGTGCTGAGTTTGCCTTACCTGTGAGAGTCCCAGGTAGATAGAAACCGTCTCTGAGATGTAAAGAAAGCGTCCCTCATGGCTGACCACGAACACAAAGCCATCCAAAGACTGTGCACATACCAGAACACACACACACACACACAGGCAAACAAAGACAAGACAGACAAATTAGAGCAATTAGCATGAATCGAACAAATTACAATGGGAGAACAAACAACCCGTCACCCCTCGGCCTGACTAGACTCACACGTGCACACACACACGCACACACACAGACTTAGCACATTCATACATGAATATAAAACTAGACATGAAGCGACTCATTGATGCGGGCTGTCACCAAGATGTGCTTTAAGAATGCAGAGCAGGAAAGGGCGGGGCCGCTTGCTTTAAAAAAAATTAAAAAATGCAGGTCCTCTCTAGTCCTATCGGATTCATGTGCACAACAAGCAAGAAAAACACGCACGTGCACACACAAAGATAAGGGCACAGGAGCGACTCTGAGCAGCAGAGTGCACGGGCCCGCGCTGCTTCAATCAGCAGTAATGAACTCCTGACACGCACACACACACACACACACGCATATGCAGCTAGCAGTAGAGACTCAGATAAAACTAGAGTCATTACAGTCTGCGGTGATTCTAATGAGAAGTGAAAGGTATACAACCAGCCCATTAGAGAGGACGGCTTCACAGAAAAATATTAATCGTCACAACAAGTGCGCACGCACGCACGCACACACACACGCACACACACACACACACACACATGCAGACAGTGACATCCAAAAACACAGAGCAGGGCCACTTTGCTCTGGAAGAATGATTGTTATCTTGGCGGCCCGCTGCTCAAAGTGGCGGTGGTAATTTATGCAAGTGACACATCCACTATGCAAATGTGTGTCCGTGCGGGGCGGAGGTGGGGGTGGGGGGTTGTGTGTCGTGGCGAGGAGAAAACCAGCCGCCTGAATGTCGGAGAACTAAAGTGCAATTATCAGGCTATTACGGGCAGAGGACGGCGAGGGAGGATAGAATCACGCTTTTTTTTCCTCGTCCCCCCTCCCCTTTTTTTGGGTGTTGCGTTAATTTGATTTCTATCAATCCCCTTAAGTCCCCCATCCCTCTTTAATGCCAGAGGAGACTGTTCTGTACTTAGTTCGTTATTTTGACACAACTTCTACAGTCCCAACCTCTGGTCGCCTCCACCTGCTCCCCACTCCTCCCTGCCTTATTTCATCCCTCCCCTAATCCTCGTAGTTTCTCCCTTATCCCTCTCCGCTCTCCTTGCTCCTCCATGCTGCATCTTCCTCTCAGCTTTCCTCCTAATCTGCAGCTTCTTCTGAGTGTCTGCATCCCCCACTTCATCCCTACTGCAGCCCTACTACTCCCCCGTCTTTCTTCAGCCGGTGCAAAACCACACAGGGAAGCTAAAAATGTGGTCCTCCCATGTCTTTGTAGGGCCATTATTGACTTGGAGGCTTTCTGGACCGTGTGCTGCTAAGCTTTAGGTTTTACTCGTGCTGCAAAGTCAGGCTGTTAAAAAAAAAAGGGACCGTGTTTACCTGTAGGAGGTGCGCCCCCAGGTGCTGTTCAAATATGTCGGTGGCCAGAGAATGGGAAGTCCGTCTTACTGCGAAAGAGAGAGGGACACTCATCAGCAAAGTAAAACCACGCTGAAGCAACAAAGATTCCTGCTCCGTGCTGTTAGGAATGGAATGTTTTCCACTCTGTTTTGGATAAATGCTGCCACAAATTTGCGCTTGCCTTTCACCTGGAACAACCGCTGTTCTTTTCATTAAGAGGCACCTTCCCGTCTCCTGGCTGAGACGCTCAGCCACCTAGACAGGACTGGTTAAAACCAGATCAGACCAATACGCCACTGATTTATTGAATGTCTCTGCACCAGGATCGCTCCACGTAGAATGCTCTCTGCAGACTCGAATCGGGGTAAAAGTACAGCTCTGAAGTTGAACAGGCATGCCTTGCAGGTACAGAGTGGTAAAAGTCTTACACATGTACTTTGTATGTCCACTCCTTGCTACAAACAGCCGCCTATTAATCAGGTTGACATCCACCTGTTCTACAGAAAGTACATCAGTGCTGTGCTGCAAGTCAGAATCTTCCCCATGCATTGCTCGTCCAAACCGTCTGTAACCACAATGCTATGATCCGAGCTTGGAGTCTTGTCTGCTACAGTTCTTCTCCATTAAGTATTTTGTCCCATGTCCCATTCCATACCATCAAGCAACAAACAGTTAACAGGAAGGCATATCAGGGAGAGTAACTCAGTCTCACTTAATTAAGGAACCACGCGGACCTCGCTAGACTTTGGCTGGGTGGCTGATTGCTCTCTCCAGTGCTGGCATTACCACTGCTTGCATTCACACACTGATGTTGTTGGTCAGGGTAAAATGCGATGTGCAGCTCGATGCAGAAACATTAATTCATTCCTTTTCTATGCCGCTTATCCTTATTAGGGTTGCGGGTATGCAGGAGCCTATCCCAGCTGGCTTTTGGGCGAGAGGCAGGGTACACCTTGGACTGGTCGCCAGTCAATCGCAGGGCACATATAAACAAACAAAGACATACAACCATTCACACTCACACTCTAATGGACAATTTAGAGTTGCCAATTAACCTAAGATGCATGTTTTTGGAATGTACCTGGAGTACCCGGAAAAAACCCATGCGGGGAGAACATGCGAACTCCACACAGAGATGCCCAACGGAAGAATTTTTTTACAGTATATTCAAGTAAATGGAAAGGCGATATCATCGTTATTTGTACGGTAACGTTCTGCTGCCAGTTTTTTTTTTATCGTAAAATCCTATCCTCGTTACAAGAACACGAGATGCATTCAGGGACACTCCGAACGTCACAAAAACCGCTTTATGTTGCGTAAGGGTACAAAGGAAAAACGTGAAGTGGATTTTCTTATCACTCACTTCTGCACTTATCACCGTGCAGTGAAGCCGAAACATCTAAAATCAAATCAAAATATCACTACTTCCGATACTTCCGGCATTTGAGGTAATGTTTGTCCGAAACGTTTTTCTGTTGAAACGATGACCAAACGTAAACGGAGCCCCGTGTGGATCAAGTTTTCATTCTCAAAGTAGTTGAGAATAATCATTTATTTTAATGAGGTTTATTTTCATCGTATTTTTGCATAAACCACCATTTGCATATATTTTATGAGATTTACCTTGATATACTTCATGGGTGAAAATAAATTACTTGAATAATTATTCACTTATTATAACATAATAATTCATTTAGTGGATCATGTATTTAATGAATACATTAATTAAATGTCTTGTAGTCATTATGCTTTGATTACTAATAAGTACTTTTAAACATTTACCAGACACATTAGGTGCATTTGCAAGTATCGGTATTGGTACTCCTTACGTTTATCCCTGTGGTGGTCTTGCTTAAGACAGTCTTACTGGGAGGAAGATGTGTCCATAACGAAACCACTATGCAGCTCATGCTGTTATCACTATCCATTTTATATGACCAGATACTTTTGGATTCTGGAAAACACCCTCTTCACACCTAATGATCATGTTTCAGCAAGCGCTCAATGTTGATTTCTCCACTGATTTCACTTTCACTTTTCTTTTACGCACTATCACCAGACCAGTCTGCCTCAGTCTAGAGAGCTGTAACAGAGGTCAAACTTATATAGGTAACTAAAAAGGACAAAAGTCCTTTGTCGCAGCGTAGTGACGCATGTAACCAGTTAGCTTTTTCTTGGACTGCTCCAAACAAAAATATACCCATTTTTAGCACTCTAATTTTGTACTAGTTAGAGTGCTTTTTTTCCCCAAAGCCTACTAAAGACCTGCGAGAACAGTGATCATGTTATATATCGAGTATTGCTGGAAGGTTCTGCACACTTTGCTATATTTAATTACAATATCATCAAACATTCAAGGAATTTTTTTTACACAACAGTGTGTTTTTTCTTTTAACTTGTTCCTACTTGCAAAGCAACATTTTTGTGTGACGTGCAAACCCCCCCCGTCCACCACCACCAAAAAGAGCTGCGTATTTTTTGATAATATTACATTTTAATATGTGAGAACACTAAAACATAATGTCTAAAATAATAGATAAAAAAAAAGAAATAGTGAAAAGGAAGCATGGCGTGGAAGGAGGAGTGCAGCTTAATTCCTCCAAACACACACACACACACGCACACACACACACTCATAGTGTCTGCATCGCCACTCCTAATGCATCCCAAATACACGCTATCAGAGCTGCTCCTGTGCCAAAGTGGTGCTGTTTACCGAGGCAATTACAATACAAATAGAGTTGGAGGTGTTAGGCGGGCGGGTGCGGGGGATTTGTACCACGAGGGAGAGGAGGGGGCGGGCAGGTTAGAAGATAGGTATGAGCAAAAGCAGCAAGGCTAAGG
>QODF01000324.1:142927-210965 GCA_024372805.1 Oostethus manadensis
GGGGGGGGGGTGTAGTGCACCTGCGAGTGTTTGGAGACCATATGCGGGAACTAATCTCACTCCAACAGGGCTGCTTTTGAACACAGTGTTCCCTGTCCGGCCCACAACAACTATATGTGTGTGCGTGTGCATGACTTTAGGGATCATCGGACATTTGTGTGTGCGGGTGTGTGCGTGTCACTGTGAGGCTGAGGGAAATCAATACACGTTATGACAGGAAAATGAAAGCGCTGCTCTGGGTTACAACTGAACGCAGAAGGAGGAGCGGGGGGGTCGGGATACACACACACACACACGCACACACACACACACACACATATATATATATATCGCCCAGCTGCCTGCTTGTGATGTGAGTTCAGTGAATAGAAGAGGGAGGCATTCCATTAGAGCTATAGACACATACAGACACACACCTCAGGAATACACACGGCGATGATTTCTCATGCACCCACCTACCCTGACTGAAAAAAAACAAAAAACACACACACATAAATACTGAGTTACCGGACAAAGCCACGGTGGCATTGTGAGATCGGGGTCCCACTCGCTCTGTGTGACAGTGTGTGAATATAAATAAGGCAAGTCCATTCAGGGTTATGAAAGGGGGTCTGGTGCTGGGACCCTTCAGTCCAGCCAGCCAGCCAGCCAGCCAGCCAGCGCCTGGACGGGGGAGGGGCGGGGCGGCTGGCCGTCTCCCTCTATCACGGCCCACCGGCCTGTGTGAGGGTGCGGGGATGCATGATGGAGTTGAAGAGTGTGGAGGAAGCATCACCCATCATGGTGGGATCATAGCAATCTGAAAGGTCATACATAGACATGCAGTGAGAGTGTGTGTGTGTGTGTGTGTGTGCGTGTGTCAGATCCCCGAAGGAGCGAAGGTGATGGTGGCTGATCAGTAGTGCTGAGTAGTGTGAGCAGGGCGAGGGGAAACACTTGATGTGACATGAGCTTGAGAGGGGCGGTCAGGGGTGTGGGGGCTCTGATGGATGACTTTAAACTCGCACTCCCAAACACACACAGGGCCATTTATTAAAGACTGCCAGGGTACAATAGGGCGGCCGGGAAAGCAAAACACCGGACATGTGTGTGTGTGTGCGCTTCTACCATCACGTGCACATGTGAAGAGAGGGTCCCCACAGCGGTTTTGGTATCTCACTTGGAGAACAAAGATCACTCTGTAGCGCTGCTGTAAACTTCACTGTGGATTCGTGTGTGTGCGTGTGTGTGTGTGTGTGTGTGTGTGTGTGGTTCCATTTGTTAAACCAAGACTACATTTTGTAAATTGATGTCGGGCCATAAATAATTTCAACATTAAGTCATTGCAATCAATAAACTGCAGCGGCTTTCGCGGCAGAGGCCCAACAGTTGTAATTTGGATCGGAACCAAATGGTACAATGGCCGCCTCCCGCGTTGTTTTGTCGTGAAGATTCATGCATTAGTCACACATAAACGAGCAAAGACGCCAGAAGATCTCCCGATATGAACAAAAGTGCTAATTCTTAGATGCACGCTAATAAGGGCAATCCCACTCGCTCTATAGCAGGGGTGGGCAATCACACTTTTTGACTGGCGGGCCACAATGGGTTAAAACATTTGGCTGCGGGGCCATCTAGATGTAGAGGTCATCGACCAGAACAACATAACAAAACAACACATCCACAGAAGGTTCACGCATCGCAAAAATCACTACGTGGGTGGGCGATACACAACAACCAAATGCCGATCATACCACGTAAGCTAAAAGTGTCATTGCCATTTGCCCGCAAGGCATGCTGGGTAATCCAGCAGCAACAACAATATGAACTAGGAACAATAAAACATTGGATATCAAGAGTATGTTCACGCCCCTCCTTGTTTACTTCTCTGACGACCTCAACGTATTATGCAATCAAGCCAAAATGCAACAAACACAGCAATATGTTGGGGGAAAGAGCACCACAAGCTACCCAGCATGCCTTGCGGCGGGAATCTATGAGTGTTTAAAAAATTTTTTTTAAATAGATAAAAATAAATAAAATAACCGCATCCCCATTACAGACTATACAAAATATATATATATATATATATATATATATAAAACCCTTATTATTTCAACAAAATCATATTGGACCTCCCTACTTTTTGAAGAGGACATTTCACTGCATGGTGAGTCTTCCAGAAGGATGTGAGAGCACATCGGTGGAACTTCCAGGTACGAGAAAAAGGACTCAGCGACTTCCACTGCTGTCCGACGGATTCAATTATTTTTCCCGGTTATCAACGTAACGAAACCTAATTTGTGGGAGGGAAAGTGAGAAGATGTTAGGTGAAGATACTACGCCGTATGAAATGATCTCTGTGGGCTGCAATAGCGTTGGCCACTTTTGGGATCGCCACTGAAAGCCTTTTGCCGATCTTCTCGTGAGTTTTCATGGAAATGGGCCGATAGCGATCGGTGGCCCATCGACCCCTGGTAATACCGGGTTTCATATTGACAGATCTTCATGCCAATACTGGGCATCCAGAGTGGCTGCGGACCGTGGACCAAGGGTTTAGGTTTTCCTTAATAAAGGAAACGAGCACTATGAGGTATGACTGGCGGCAATCTGCGCTCCACTGAGGTGCCGTGTGTCCTTTATGGGTGTTGTGCTCCTCCCACCACAAAGCAGTCCAGTTAAAATCTCAGGAGATCTTGCCGTGAACGCGTACGTGTAATCCGTATCTGGCACCTGCTTGACTGGCGAGCTGGGCCTCGGCCGCGAGGCCTAATTTCATTGCGGGGCAGAAGAAACACCGGGACAGGGAGTCATCGCACACGTTAATTATGGTCTGACTCGCGGGTCAATTCTCCGGGTCTCCCCAGCGCTCCGCGAGGAGGAAAGACAGAAATTTCATTTGAATGATTTTCATTATACGGCTGTCTAATACATAATTTAGTCCCAGTTAAGTTCATGACTAATGGTCGCGCGCGCACACACACCGTCTCCTCCCCCATAGGGTCATCCTTTCAAACCAGGTTAGCGCGTTGCCACGGGAACCAGATAACAGTCACAGCATCTTCCTCCGTCCACTGTCTAGCGTGTCACTGTCGCTTAACTTGAGCGCTCGCAGCCTTTCAAAACAAGAGCCCCATCACCTGCCAAGTTGTTTACTAGCATCCGATTGTGATGTTTCATCAGCTCGACAGACGCACAGATAAAGAAAGAGTGACCCTAATTGCTGCGTCCCCCCCCCCCCGGCGCAATTATCCTCTCCCGCTAACATCCAACTCTCCCTCCGTCTGTCTCTGCGCCGTCATTCCCTCGCTCTTTTCGCGGTCGAACATAATTTGAGTGCAATTAACTTGCCTTAAAAGCCCCGGCTGCTTTTAACGCCGCGAATTAGAGGGGTGGCAGATGCAGTGGGGGCGGGGGTGGCGGCGACAGGGAGGGAGAAAGAGGGGAGTGGAGTGAAAGTCAATGTCAGCGGCGCTCGGCGGGCGAGAGGTGTGTTTGACCTCACTAACAGAGACAGTAAAACACTTGAGGCCGCCCTGTTGCTGTGCTGGAGCCGTCATTGTTGGATACCTTGTAAAAGATGGGGGGGTTCTCCAGCTGCCATGTTGCACCTGTTAACCATTTGAGTTGCGCCGTATTTGGCATCCCTTTAAGTATACCACACCTCGTTCCTGGGTGCACGCTCCCGTTTGCATTTCTGGTACAAGCGCGGGAAAAAGTACCCGGATGTTGCACTCAACACACTCAAAAAAGGTGAGCGTGCAGCAATGGACCCTAACTGCCCTGAACCACCACCATCTTGGCTACCAAGCCGAAGGGGAGGTCCAACTCCAGCGGTTGCAATGCACTTTTCAAATCCAGACAAAAAGAGGATAAAAGTGGAGATATTTGTTGTTTTTACAAAATGTATTGGTTTCAAATCCATACTGGGCAGCAGTTTTGGGAATATAGTCCTGTTGTGTATAATTATGAGCCTGCAAAGCGCAGCAGCCCACCCTGTTATTCCCCATGCTTACTACTTATTACCTCCGCCAAGGAAGTTATGTTTTTGTTGTTTGTGGTCAAATAACTTGAAAAGTTCTGGATGTATTTGGATGACACTTTCAGGAATTGTCAGCAATGGGATATAGCGGAACGAACTAAAATTCACGGGGTAATCCGGATCACCGTCTGAATCCAGCAGTTTTTCAAAAGATTCTTTAACGTTTGCGATATAGGACCTTTTTCAGCATTTGGGAATATACAGTAGTGTTGAAAATAACAGCAGTCCAAAGTAAATAAGCAGATGAAGTACTGTTATTAGGATATTTTTATTGCTGCATGGCAAACAAGTTACCAGTTGGTGCAGTAGATTCTCAAAAGACCCAGCATTCATGATATGCACGCTGTTAAGGTGTGCAATTGGGCAAATAGTTGAGAGGGGTGTTAAAAAAAAGTACCAGTGTCTGCAGTTGACTTTACAAACTCCAAACTATTTTGTACAAACTTTTGTGTTTCTAGGATTTGGCAATCCTGTGAATGATAAAACTAAAAACTAACTAAACTGACAGTTTAGTTTTTTAGAAGTGCTTCACATCTGTGTGGCATGGACTCTACCAAATTCTGGCACCTTTCAGGTTATTCCACTCCAACATTCTTTATCAACATTCCTCAAATCATGAACATTTCTTGGTTTTGCTTCCCAAACAGCATTTTTGATGTCACCCCACAAAGTCTCCATTGGGTTAAGGTCCGGGGATTGGGCTGGCCCCTCCATAACATAACAACATGTTGCTGGTTTACTGGTGTGTTTGGGGTGATTGTCTTGTTGAAACAGCCATTTCAAGGGCAGAAGGCAACAGGACCTCTGATCCATCAAACTGATCCATGATCCCTGCTATGGGATAAATAGTAGGAGAAAGATGCCCATATCATGATGCTTCACTGTGTGCTGTGTCTTGAATTCACAGTTTGGGGGTCGTCTCACAAACTGTCTGCAGCCCTTGGACCCAAAAAGAACAATTTTACTGTCATCAGTCCACAAAATGTTCCTCCCTTTCTCTTTAGGCCAGTTGATGTGCTCTTTGGCAAATTGTAACCTGATCTGCACATGCCTTTTTTTTAACAGAGGGACTTTGAGGGGGATTCTTGTAAATAGATTAGCTTCACATTGTCCTGTAACTGTCACAGTACTTACAGGTAACTCCAGATTACAGGGCCACCTGATTCACACCTCTTTTTTAACTAAATTGATCACTGATTACGGAGTGAATACCGCACTGCTATTTTTTTTGAACACCCCCCTTTCCACTAAGTGCCCGATTGCACAGCTTTAAGAGCGTGCATATCATGAACTCTGGGTTTTGTTTGGTTTCTGTGAATCTACTGCACCTACTGGTAACTTTTCATGTAGCAATACAAATGTACTAATAACATCACTTAGTCACATTGGACTGCTATTAGTTTCAACACTACTTTACCTCCACCATAAATGGTCAAATCACTTGGAAATGAAGAAAACGTTTTCGACAGGTTCTACAAACATAAAAGACGGATCCAAAGAATGTAGGATTATTATTTTGGTGTGAACTGCAATATGGGGGGAACGATGGCGCCTGCCGGAGGTCTGCGCTCTCTCTCCCAGTGCTTTTCTAGTCATGGGCATGATATGACGTGACATCAACTAAGTTGAAAACAGCGACTTGATTACGAATTCATCCTTCAGGTCATACTGTGTGAGGAACCCCTGGGGGGAGGGGCCTATTTATATTTGGTAACATTTTGTGTAACCTTGGCAACGTAAATGACAAACCAAACAGCCACATTATTAGGAACCCCCACAATGGTTCTGTCTTGACTGGGGAGTAGTGTCCTGTTACAGTTAGGAACAGGGCACACTGTGCAGATGACATGCTAGCGAGCTGCAAAGAAACAACGCCGGGTGCAAGGTAAGCATGAGGGAGGCCCGGTAAAAAATTCTGCTGAATTTTTTGCACATTTTTGTAGTATGGTATATTACATTTCCTGTTTCAAATTAATGCTAAGAAGTATTTTGCTTGATTTTACTATTAGTTGTAAATTCTTTTCCACATTTAGTAGATCACATTGATATAAAAGCTAAGCGCTATTATTTTGGAACATGACTATTTTCCAAGTTCAAAATTCTGTGGGAAATCACATCAGATTTCGGCACACCGTAATTTCTGGTGTATTAGCTTCAACTTTGAACCGTGCAGCTTGTACAGCCTTGCGGCTAATATACGGCCATGTTCTAATCTCGTGACATCTCGTATTCTTCGGGACGACTTCTAACCCTTTAAACGTCGTGCCTTTCCCGAGTCGGCGATATAGCGGTCGCTCTTTGTTTGGCTGGAACTCATCGTGAGCTACAAGCGGACTCACAACCAGCTTGTCAACCCATCGGAAGTTGCAGGAGGTCACAACCCAACATGACAGTCTGACTGGCGGTGGCAGAACACTAAAATCCTCACACAGCACCTTGACACGCAAAAGGTAGGTAAAACATATACAAGCCAGCTACGAGTGGAGATGATAAACGACGACTATCTCAACTGAATCTTGCTTTGCTGGGAAGTTGTCAGCAAAGCAAAGCAGTTCAAATAGTTGTTGATTAAGAGGTAGGTAACAAATATACAAGACACTGCTTTGCTGGGAAGTTCAGTTAGGATAGTTGTTGTTTGTCATTTGTCCTGTCTGCAGTATATGTTGCCTACCTGTTGCGTGTTAAGTTGCTGTGGGATGATTTTGGCATTCTTTCTTTAATGGCATGAGTCAAACTGTTAAACTCACTCATTGTGGGTGTCCTGGTAGCTCCTGGTGGGTTCCTGCCAAATAAAGAGCTACCTCTTCCTCACCGACAATGTTGCCTTTAAAACATGGACGTGTGCGGCCAACTAAAAATGACGGTAGTTATTGTATTATTATACAAAAATTACACACTGCCTGTCCAAAACCACCAAAAATTTAAGTTTAGCGATAAAAACTCTTCACAGAAATGCGTACATAATGTAAAAAAAAACCTTTAAATAAAGGACGCGTAAAGTCAGCGGCATGCTGACTCAAAATAACATTTTTTAAGATAATTGCCGTGGGAAAAAACATGTTTGTGCAAGTGCAAAACAAGGCGGTTCTGTGAGTTTGCGCGTATGATGCCGTCCGGTAACGACAACCACAGCAATGGCCATGAAGCACTATTAGATGCGGAAAAGCTCTGCAGGTGTCCCTAATGCTGTGCTGCGTTGCAGTGGAACTCGAACAAGTGCATGTCCATAAAAATAATAAGGCTTTTGTCCTTGGATGCGCTGATTAAACTGACATAAATAAAGACACACGCTGAATAAGAATGAACCGCGTCACTGCTATTACTTTCCCCTTCTTTAAAAATTTCCTTTTCATTCGCTCTCTTCCTTCCTTCCTTCCTTCCTTCCTTCCTTCTCCTGCTTCTCCCTCCCCTCCTCCTCTGCTGCTCTCTCAATCTCGCTCTCTCTTTCTCACTGTGAAGGTCATGCAATTGATTTTCCTCTGTCTATTCATTTTTCAAGACTGGCTTTGAAACGTGGGAAGCAGACAAAGCCACTGCGACCCCTCCCCTTCTCGCTCGCTCCCTCTCCGCCAGCTTTCCTGCTTCCTTCCTTTCCTCGGCCGTCCAAAAACCCTCGGACAAGGGGTGGCTGTGGTGGAATGCGAACCCCCTCCTCTTCTCACACACGGTGCACCTTGCACTCCTTTATTCCTTCCTCATTTGTCCCTTCCTCTCCTCCATTCAAGCAGACTCCGGCCACATTCCGCTTACGGAATTAAAGTCATGCATCACACTTAAAACTCAGCCAATGCATTGTGGGTAGACATGTTCAAGCTGATGTCCAATTTACCATCGCGTTTTCGCTCGGGCCACCGCGGCAGCGGCCGTCACGATGGCTCGTCCAAAGAACTGAAAATAAAAATGAAAAAGCTAACAGCCGTTAAATAGATGCACAATTTTTAAACTTTTAAACTACGTTACAATATTTACATTTTGATCTGACGCCATCTTCTTCTTTTCCTTTCGGCTTATCCCTTCAGGGGTCGCCACAGAGAATCAATTGCCTCCATTTAACTCTGTCTTCTGTATGTCTTTTCTCCCTTCATGTCCTCTTTCACTACATCCATAAACCTCCTTTTTGGTCCTCCTCTAGGCCTCCTGCCTGGCAATTCAAAACTCAGCATCCTTCTACCAACATATTCACTATCTCTCCCCTGGACATGTCCGAACAATCTCAGTCTGGCCTCTTTGACTTTATCCCCAAAACCTCTAACATGTGTTGTTCCTCTGATGTGCTCATTCCTGATCCTGTCCATCCTGGTCACACCCAAAGGGAACCTCAGCATCTTCATCTCTGCTACCTCCAGCTGTGCCTCCTGTCCATAAAAAGTGAACGTTAGCATAACTGTAACAGCAAATTTCCCATTATAGCTGGGGTGTCCGGGGGCCCGCGGCTGTTTTTTTATTGGCCTGCAGCACATTTTAAAATACATATAATTTCACAAGAAAAGTCATTTTAAAAATCAGTAGTAATTTTACAAGAAACGATCAAAAAAATATAATAGGTCAAATATTTATATATTTTTAAAATGTCATTAAACAAGAACATGTTCTAATTGTATATACATTTGAAGAACAATGCCCTAATACTGAGGTAGAAATAACAATTTTAGTAACATGAAGTTGAAGTATTAAAAAGAAAATATGTTTTTTTCATTAATGAAGTAATGAAAAATACGCCAAACTTTGAATCAAGTTGTAATTTTTGGTAAATTAAGTTGCAGAAAAAGTTATAAAAACAAACTCAAAATATTAAGCGAATATAAAGTCATAATTTAAAAAAAAAACAATACAAATTTAAAAAAAACGGAAGAAACCAAAAACAGATGTAATTTTAGTTAGAGTGTAAATAAATTGAAAATATTCCGAAAACTTTACAAGCTCAAAATAATAATGTCATTTTGGTAGTATAGAGAGTGTACAGCAGAGAAATGTAATAAATTTTATGAAATTTTATGAAAATATAGTCAAAATAATAAGAGAAAAAAGTCGTATTTTACAGATAAAAAAGTATCGTCAATAAAAATAATGTCAGTTTAGTAACAGATTTGAAATTCCTTCATTCATTTTCTATACCGCTTATCCTCATTTAGGTCGCATTGTATGCAGGAGCCTATCCCAGCTGACTTTGGGCGGGAGGCGGGGTACACCCTGGACTGGGCACCAGTCAATCGCAGGGCAGACAAACAAACATTTACACTCACATTCATACCGATGGACAATTTACAGCGGCCAATTAAGCTAACATGCATGTTTTTGGAACGTGGGAGGAAACCGGAGTACCCGGAGAAAACCCACACACGCACGGGGAGAACATGCAAACCCCACACAGAGATGCCCAACGGAGATTTGAACCCAAAACCTCCTGAACGTGAGGCCAACGTGCTATATTTGAAATATTACATAAAAAAAACATGTTATGAGAAACAAACTCAACAAGTTGCACATTTTGGAAAATGTGCAGAGATTGCTTAAAAACAAAGTTAAAATAGTTGCAGAATGAAAGAACAACAGCAAAAATGGCGTAAAAACGGGCCACGTATTGCACTAATAATATGCTGTATGACATCAAACAGAAGAAAACTGATTGGCTGTGGCGACCCCTGAAGGGATAAGCAGGGATAAGCCGAAAGGAAAAAAAGAAGATGACAAAGCTGAGATTTTGAATTTTTCTTTTGAAATATATCATTTCTTAGCATATACTGTATATCAAAGTGGCCCTTGCATCCTCTCATAATTCAGTATGTGGCCCCTACTAAAAAAAACGTTGGGACATTTGTTTGAGATCCGCTGCAACGCAGCACAGCATTAGGGACACCATCAGCACCGACATTTGTCTCTGATTGGCTAGCCCCCACGGTGCCCCACCCCCTTCTCCTCCTCCTCCTGGCTGCACACAAACAAACGCTTAATTGTACTGACAGCATCACCACCTGCTAGCCTCGTTTGAACAATTCATGTTCTCACGGGGGTTTTGTAGAAACGTTAAAAGGTGATATATATTCCCGTGGAAGTGCACTACAATTAGATGAAAATCATACACACTGCAAGTACTATATCACTTTAAAGTAGTGGAAAATCATGTCCAAATCCAGGCCTATATGTTTGGAAGTGTGCTCGTTTACTCGCAAAGAATACAAATTATAAGATTGTACTATGCCTCTTGGCAAATGGAATACTTTCCAAATTTAGTGGTAATTATTTAAAAAAATCAAGCACTAAATAGAACTTTGAAAGTGGAAGATCTTTCACTCTGAATGGGAAAGCACACAAAATTAAAATTACTGTGGAAGTTAACATTTTTAAAATTAAGTTTCAAATCAGACGTCTCAATACAATATTATTTTGCACATCAAAAATGAAACATTCAAGCTTAGAGGAATATCATAGAAATATCAAACGCTGCTGTTTACACTGATTTAGTAGAAAGGGTTACTTTTAAGTAGTACATTACATTTTTATATTTTCAAAATTTTGCGAAAAATTCTATTCCATTCCATTCCATTTTTTTCCGCTTCCGAAGTCAGACTTCCTGATCTCCGGCAACCTCTTCCAGCTCCATCGGGAGGACACCAAGGCGTTCCCAGGCCAGCTGTGAGACATAGTCCCTCCAGCGTGTCTTAGGTCTTCCCCGGGGCCTTCTCCCAGCTGGGCATGCCCGAAACACCTCACCAGGGAGGCGCCCGGGAGGCATCCGGACTAGAAGGAGCAGCGGCTCTACTCTGAGCTCCTCCCGGATGGCCGAGCTCCTCACCCTATCTCTTAGGGTGAGTCCAGCCACCCTACGGCGGAAACTCATTTCCGCCGCTTGTATCCGCGATCTCGTTCTTTCGGTCATGACCCATAACTCATGACCATAGGTGAGGGTGGGAACGTAGATCCATCGGTAAACAGAGAGCTTTGCCTTCCGGCTCAGCTCTCTCTTCACCACGACGGTCCGGTACAGCGACCGCATTACTGCAGATGCTGCACCGATCCGTCTGTCGATCTCACGCTCCAACCTTCCCTCACTCGTGAACAAGAACCCGAAAGACTTGAACTCCTCCACCTGAGGCAAGACCTCACTCCCAACCCGGAGGGTACAGTCCACCCGTTTCCGACTGAGAACCATGGCCTCGTATTTGGAGGATCTGAGTCTCATCCCAGAAGCTTCACACGGTTTGCTCGAGTAAACGCTGAAGGTCACAGCCTGATGAGGCCATAAGGACCACATCGTCTGCAAATAGCAGAGACGAGATCCTAAGGTCACCAAGCTGGACTCCCTCAACGCCTTGACTGCGCCTAGAAATTCTGTCCATGAAGATGATGAACAGAATCGGTGACAAAGGGCAGCCTTGGCGGAGGCCAACGTTCACCAGAAAAAAGCTTGACTTACTGCTGGCAATGCGAACCAGGCTCCTGCTTCGATTGTACAAGGACCGAATGGCACGTAGAAGCGGACCACCAATCCCGTACTCCCGGAGCACCCCCCACAGGACACCACGAGGGACACAGTCGAATGCCTTTTCCAGGTCTACAAACCACATGTAGACCGATGTAAACTCCCACATCCCCTCTAGTACCCTTGCAAAGGTGTAGAGCTGGTCCAGTGTTCCACGACCGGGACGAAAACCACATTGCAGCTCCTGTAACCGAGGTTCGACTAACGGTCGTACCCTTCTCTCCAGCACCCTGGAGTAGACTTTCCCAGGGTGGTTGAGGAGTGTGATCCCCCTATAGTTGGAACACACCCTCCGGTCACCCTTTTTAAAAATGGGGACCACTACCCCGGTCTGCCAGTCCAGAGGTACTGTTTCTGACTTCCATGCAATGTTGTAGAGGCTTGTCAACCAACACAGTCCCCCTACATCCAGAGCCTTGAGGATTTCCGAGCAAAACTCGTCTACCCCCGGAGCCTTGCCACTGGGGAGTGATTTAACCACCCCAATTACCTCAGCCATGGTGATAGAACTGTCCACGTTCGTATCCTCAGACTCTGCTTCCTCTACGGAAGGCATGTCAGTGGGATTGAGAAGGGCCTCGAAGTATTCCTTCCACCGACCAACTATATCCACAGTCGAGGTCAGCAAGCCCCCGTCCGCACTGTAAACAGTGTGAACTGGGGGCTGCTTCCCCTTTCTGAGGTGTCGGACCGTTTGCCAGAACCTCTTCGAGGCCGACCGAAAGTCGTGCTCCATAGCCTCACCGAACTCCTCCCACACCCGAGTTTTTGCCTCGACCACCGCTGAAGTCGTGTGCCGCTTGGCCTGCCGGTACCTGTCAGCTGCTTCGGGAGTCCCGCAAGCCATCCATGCTTGATAGGACTCCTTTTTCAGCTTGACGGCAGCCCTAACCCCCGGTGTCCACCATCGGGTTCGGGGCTTGCCACCACGACTGGCACCGACCACCTTGCGGCCGCAACCACAACTGGCTGCCTCAGCAATAGAGGCACGGAATACGGCCCATTCGGACTCAATATCCCGGTCCTCCATCGAAATGCAGGCAAAGCTCTGCCGGAGATGAGAGTTGAAGACTCGACGAACGGGAGATTCTGCTAGACGTTCCCAGCACACCCTCACTACGCGTTTGGGTCTACCAGGTCTGTCCGGCATCCTTCCCCGCCATCTAATCCAACTCATCACCAGGTGGTGGTCAGTTGACAGCTCAGCCCCTCTCTTCACCCGCGTGTCCAGAACATGCAAAGTTAGTAAAAATAACTAAATACAAATTTTGAAAATAATATACTTGAAATTGAATTAAAAAATGTAAATTAAAATGGAATATTTTGGAATATGATTACAAAAAACTATTTAAAAATGTAACACATAATAACAAAATAATAAAGTAATTACGATATTACTTTAGAAATAGAATAATTGTACAATTCAGCAAAAAATAAATAAAAATCAGACAAAAATGAAGCACTACATTACTTTGCAAACAAAATATCCAAATTTAGTAAAAATAAATCAATAAAAAATTTGAAAATATATATTTGAATGTAAAAAGTTAATTAAAATGGAATATTTTTAAATCTGATAAACAAAAATCATTAAAAAATGTAACAAATAACAAAAAAGAAAATAAAATCAGTACTATATTAGTTTGGAAAAATAGCATAGTAAGAAGTGGAATATGTTCCATATTTGGTAGAAAATCGTACAGCTATTAAGTAAGTGCTATGTAAGGGTTCTACACTGGCGCTTCTTCTGCACATGACGTTCCTAACGGATAAATAAAGTTCATCCTTTGAATTGAATGACATTGGACCTAGCACATAGCCAAGTGGTTCTGGGTTTGAATCTGTGTGTGGAGTTTGCGTGTTGGTCTTGTGCGTGCACGGATCGACGCCGCGCATCCCAAAACGGTGCACGTTGCAGACTAAATTGTCCGATGCGGGGTGTTCTCGCCCACCATAATTCGCCCTTGAACACGCAAGCCGTGCTAAAAGCTGGAAAGTCAATATGGAAAATAGTTTGGGCGAAACCTCAAGTAAACACAGCGTAGATATTCTTGCCTCGAAAGTGTCCTTTCACAGCCAGCCGATCAATCCTCGGCGCCTCAAGAGCCCCTTTAACGAAGCCGCTGTATTGGCACGGTAAAAAAGGTATTACACTATTAAAGGCTCTGTCTTACCTGGAATACGCGCTACTTACTGTGGTAGGAATACTTGCATTTTTTTCCCCAATTAGGCAAGAAAGAGGAATAATCGCGCGCGCACAAACACGTGCCTCTAATTGTATTGTATCTGCGTGGTTTCCCCCCAGTAACACCAGCAATTAGACAGGCTGTATAATTACACTGTCCTTGTTATACGCTTAATTCCCGTAATTACAAAACGCACCAACAGCTTCTCCTTCCTTTGTGCGCCGCGGAGCGCTTTCTTCCCGGCACACGTGGAGCGCGGCGTCTATATGGAAAGTCGTTGTGTGATTAAAATGCATACGCACGTGCGTGTTCGCAGGCTGGCGAGTGAGCAAATGCCTGGCGTGTGTGCTCACATGCAAAACACAATTAATGATGTGCGCTAATAGACGACTGAAAATGATCCCGCTACAAATAGGAGTCGTCTTGTTGGAGCAGAACACACACACACACACACACACACACACACACACAATCTCGCACTTTTTCAAAAATTTGCCACGATATTAGGAACACGATCTGATAGGATTAGGAGCTGCATGAAAGATTCCGCCCACACGAAGCTAATGATGCTCGGTTTTGGTCGACACTACAAAATAAATCTTTGTTTACGTTTATATTTTTATCATACACATTTCTTTTTTTCAGTATGTTTATTATTGAGATGGTAGCTTTGGGCCTGCTCGGGCGCAAGGAGCCATACTTGATAAGTGATGTTAGCCACCATAATGATGGTGACGATTATAATAATAATAATAATGATTAATGATAATAATTATGACGATGATGAATAATAATGACCCAGACCTGGGTTCGAATCTCTGTTGGGCATCTCTGTGTGGAGTTTGTCGGGGTGCTCCGGGTTCCTCCCACATTCCAAAAACATGCTTGTTCGGTTAACTGGCGACTTCAAGGTTCGAAGGTGAGTGGGAATGCTTGTTCATCTGCCCTGCCCTGTCAACTGGGATAGGCTCCAGCATACCCCCCACAACCCTAATGAGGATAAGCGGCATCGAAAAAGGATGGATGGATGGATAATGATAATAATAATACTATTACTAATAATGATGATAATAATAATAACAACAACAATAACAAATAGTAAGAAACAACATCAATACAAGTTGGACTCATATGGTTCATAAATCAGGGAATTGGAACGTGGCCCTGTGCATTTCTACACTAAAAATATATTTTTTAAAATATATGTATGTATGTGTACAACAATTATGAATTAAAAAAATATTTGGGTTCAAATGTTTGTGTATTTTTTTAAATTGAGGTTAATGTACAGGAATGCATATGGTGTGTTTCATACATGTTGCCACTGATCCTCCCAATCTTAAAAAATGTAGTCTTTATCTAAGTCCAAAAAAAGGTCAAAAACAAAACAAAACAAAAAACCTAATACATATTTAAAAACTTTAAAGGTTTGTGTTATTAGCATTTCAGCTTTCATCAGAATTCCAGCTATTTGTCGTGACATAATGCCTTATGCCCTATTTTCCTCCAATTTTTGCGTTTTTTGGATTTTATTTTATTTCAATTATGTGCTGTGGGCCAATCACGATCACAGTTAGGGTTTATATTGGGCAATATGAGTGTAAAGTTGACTATAGGGGTGTTATTTCCTGTCTAGAGGGCTCTAATAATGTAAAAAATGTATTTAAACAGTTGGAAACAGGTCTCCTGTTCTCATAATATAAAATATTCCATTTATAAATAAGAAATCCCATGGAAATTCGCTTATCACAGTTGGGTTTGGAACCAATTAACCTCGAGATGTAAGCTCTCTGAACCAGCCCTATACACACAGGAAATAATCCAACCAGTCACAGCATTCTGGACTTTGGAGGTGCGCGTCATGCGACAAGCAGTATCCGGGTTTCAGAGATTAAACTCGAGGGCAGCAAAGCATCCAAGCGTGTTTAAGCGTCAACATTTTGGCAGGTCTGCTAATAGTGAGTGAAAATTTCCCTGAGGAGGCAGAAAAGCAAAATAATGCAGACACAAAACATGAATTACCGTAACGACTCAAATATAACAACCTGATGCGGTGCATTCACTTGAGCTCAAACGTGAATGTTGCACACTCCCTTTCTATTTCAGACTGTGGAGGAACTATCTGTTATTCGGGTCAATATGGTAATCCGTTGCTCACCTTTACTGCAGTTGCTGTCTCCCTCCAGCAGGGGGCTCCAGGGCGGGTCCCCCTGACTGGCGAAGGCGCGCATGTGCAGGTAGCTGATGGTCAGCCGGATGACCGACGCCTTGTCCAGCTGGCTGGTGATGGCGCCGGGCAGGGGCAGCATCTTGGCCAGCTCGAAGAACTCGAAGTTCTCCTTCCCTCGTCTCGATCGGGCGGCATTGCGCGACTTTTCCTTGCGCAGGTTCTGGAGACTGGCGGCGAGGACGGGGGCGTGCATGGAGGAGAAGAAAGAAAGATGTGACTCGGCACGGATCTGTCATGTACGGGGCCACCTGTTGATTGATCCGCGCTGCCGAGCCCCCGCATCAATCCCCCAAAAGTCATGTGATAAACACACGCAATGGTAATGGCTCAACTGCAATTCAAGTGAAACAATCTCCAGAGTGAGCCATCTCCAGCAGATTGGCCTGGTAATTACACACAAACGCCCCTCTTCTGCCTGCCATAGTCCTAATAATGCCATTTGCTTCCAAATCCATATGTGCACACACACACACACACACATCTCACTTTGCCTCTGCTCTCATCTGGTCCCGGGCTTGTGAGCGAAGCCTTGATTGAGGGATCAATAGGAGAGGGAGGGGCGCGGTGACAAAGGGGGTGGGGGTGTTGGAGGGGCAGGGCTCAGGTAGCCTGTCTCTCTGATTGGGTATTGACTCTCTTCAATGGGGCCTGAGCGCTGGAATTATGTTGTCACCGCCACTTCACCATTTGTGTTGGCTCTGTGCAAATGTGTGTGCGTGTGCGGAGGTGACGAGACCCAGCATTTCTCCTTCACAGCCGCATTGTTGGTTCTTACCCCCCAAAAAGCATCTCATACGGTTGATTATGACATATGCTTGTATCGCTATAAACTGACATCCTTTCTCCTTGCGACTGTCTAATATGCAAAACAATAGTGTGTGTGTGTGTGTGTGTGTGTGTGTGTGTGTGCGTCAGCCCCTGTAACATCTCATTATTATACAGCCATGACCCCTGCCACAGAGAACAATCAATACACACACATTGATTCTGCTTAGTTTTTTTTTTTTTGTATCCGCCCGTAACTGGCTGCCCATTATTAATTCCAGCCAAATTTACTTAATCTCCCGCCAAGTGGTGGGTGGGGGCTCTTGGCGGGATTGGCAGGTGAGCAACAACGCAGGCTGGAGGAGAAACCCACATGGCTGGATTGGGTCGCATCTGCACATTTGGGTTTTTGAGCGTATACCAAGGAGCGATTCATTCACAAACATGCACAAAGGCTTGTGTGTGTGCGTGCGCGTGTGCGTGTGTGGTCTCACCAGGGCAGGGTAGGAGGTTTGGCCAGCAGTCCTTGCAGGAAATCCCACTCCACACTCACGCACTTCCCCTCACTGACAAACGGCATGGTGGCCATCCTTCTCCTCCCAATACGGCGCCCCGGCCACTCTTAACGAAGGCTCTGATTGGCAGGCGATCTGCCGGAAGACCCAAAAACACACACACACACAGCGGTCAGCAAAAGCACGCATTTTTAAGTGTTACACAAGTGTAAAAAGCCCCGGAAAAAACAATAAACCACTCAACCTTAACTTGGCTGGCGGGTCTTTTGGGGAATGAATGCGGCCCATTAGTAATAATGAAGAATGAATAATGAATGAAATATGCACATTTAAGCAATGTTGACATATTTTTATGCCTAAATTACGCATTTCCGAGCATAGAAATAGCTAAACAAGCTAAAATACAAACATGGCATTCAGAAGACGCATTCAAATTGTTGTATTCCACATCGGCCACTGGGTGTCACTAATGTCACTGTGCCAATCTTGATCGGAGGAAACAACAGACTTTTATTGCATGTGATCTCACAACAGGCACAATACCAGCCACACATTAATCATAATCATAATTATAACATGGGCTACAGTTGCAGTCATGCGAGCACAAATTTGATTTTTGTCTTAAATGGCCTATTTTCTTTGATTCGATCTACTACAATGGGCAATAGGAGTTTAAAGGTGACTATAGGGGTGTTATTTCATGTCTAGAGGGCTCCAACAATGTTAAAAACCATATTTACAAGCTCAAACAGGTTTTCTATGCTTTTACTACATATATATTTCATTTATCAGGAAGGAATCCTTTCACGATTGCTGAACTGAAGTCTTGTCTGATTAAATCGTGCATGACACATTTTATGGCTATTAGGGTTCCCTTTCAGCAGTTCCACCTGTAGAGCAACAGGAAATGAGATGATATCAGCTGATGTGTCACTCATAGCTCAGATCTAACGCCATCTCACAAAGCTATTTATTCTCGGTCCCTAGTAACAACAAGAAAAACAAGATCCAAGTAAAAACAAGATCCCGGCACCATGACAGAGGAGTCCGGGCACAGTGAGGGAAATTTACCGTGTAACCGTGTTTTAGCTCGCGACTACTTCTGCTACACAACACACCCGTCAACATTTACATTGGAAAATATGGGAAATTTCCCAGGAAAGTAGGGAATAACAAGGGAACAGATTGGAGGTCGGACAGCCTCAGAAAGGGTTGAACTGTAATTTGTACCCAAAACATTTACAACTGAGCCTCGCTAAAGGTATTATCAGGCATCTACCAGCACAACCACAATGTCTAAGTTGGACTTCCCCACCTTCTCCCTATCAAGCAACAGCATATCTCCTCCACCCACAAGTTACCAACGTTCCCCTCACGCCCATCTCCATCCCTCTGTGCTGTGTTGACATTTAAAGGGCTCGCCTGGCCCCGAGCACCGCGGTGTCATGGCCTTGGGCCTGAGATGGCCTCTCTCTCGTTCCCTTGCCATTCTGACTGCAGCTGGAGGAGCTGAAGAGCGTGGGCTCGCGATGCGAGTTTGACAGACGCTGGAGCTAAAACTGCCAAGGTTAAAATATATGCATGAAAACCTCTTGGACCCGATTCAAACAACGCGGCCGAGTCAAATGGATTGGTTGTTGAACAGGGACGTCAGGTCAATGGCTTAGATCCAATGGCTCGTCTGACATCTCAGTGTCTCCTTGTATCTGATACAGAGGAACCTCGGTTTTTTGACAACGGTTCGTTCCAGGAGGTCAGGCAAAATGGGAAATGTACAAAATACAATATTACAAAATAATGTAAATCCGAATAACCTGTTCTAGAGACCCACAATTGTAACAAACCATACATTTTATACAGAATAATTATAGGTTTACATGCAGAAAACTGTGTAAACGTCATATAAATACATATTAATGTACATGTATACATAAATATAAACATACGGTACATAAATTATATCAACAGATAAACAGTAACAGTTTTTTTTCTTGAATTCTTAAGCATTCCTCACCTCATTGCTGTTCAACTTTTGCGGCTTTACTCACGGTTTTTCAAATTTCTATTTACAAATCAGGCTTTTTCATGGTCAAATACGGCCCATTAGTAATACAAATATGTATATTTAAGCAAATCTTACATCATTTTTGCCTAAATTGAGGTTTTTTTGGCTATACACACCAATTAACCACGATAAACAAGGGATTACTGTCAAAGGTTGTCTAGGCTGAGATGGGACAGCTCTAGTCTGAAGTATTTAATATTTTATTATTCACCACTGAGGTTAGACTGTAAATCTACTGTATAATTGGTTGAAAAGTATCTTTATACTCGCTGGTTCAGCCAAAAATGTAAACGTACATACGCAAAAGGATAGAGCAATAGCAACACAAAACAAAACAGTGGACTACAATGGAGAGAGGACGTTCAATTATTCCCATGCTTTGCCACTCAGGAGTGATGAGAGCGGCTATTATGCCGACGAAAGCTAGAAAAGATGGCATCAGGCTAGTGGAGAACGCCAAACCCCGAAAGCCTGAGCACAAACAACACTGATACTATGACCGTTAAAGCCTGATCAGGCTGTGTCGTGACTGAACCAGCAACCGTGTCGACCAGGGGCGGCTGAACGTCTTCCACAAAGGGCCTATGCAGAAACGTAGTTTAGATACATATTTTTGCATCTCAGCTTGTATGTTTTTGGTGTCTTATTAGTATCAACTTTTTCTCCTTATATTACACTTGTTTGCAAATATTCCAACTTTCTCTTTTGTTTGCGTTCAAAATAACGTCTCAATTAAGTTCTCAACGGATGTGGATAGAATTTCCAGGGCCTGCTTGAAATGGGATATAGAATAACTGTTTATGTTTTGGGGGTGGTCCAGACCAGTGTCTGGATTCTGGAATGTTTAAAAGGCCTCTTTAACATTGTGATTTGCACTCGGTCTGCTGCCCTCTGCTGTTTCCTGTACAGGACTCCGCCCTCCTGCTCATCTGGCCAGCACACCTGCATCTCCTCTGCAACTAGGTCTTCTTAAGCCATGTGGTCTTGCTAGTCTGTGCCAGGTCATTGTTTCCACCTTGCCAGCTTCCTGCAAGCTCCTGCCATGTTTGCTAGCTATTCCCATTACCTTTATTCCCTGCCGCCAGCTGTTTTCCTGTAACTACGCCGTTTGCCAGCGGTCTGCTCCCGCCCAGTGCTTTTCTGGTTACTTTAGTAGTATAATATTCTAACTTTTTCTCAAATTCAATTCCCAAAAATTGCAACTTCGTCGTACTTTCTTTGTTTCTCGTATCGCTTTTTTATGCAATTTTTTCCCTTAATATTATGACTTTATTCTCAATATTTCATCACTATTTTTGTGTAATGCGGTTTCTGTTTTTCCTTTGTAATTGTCTTTTTAGTATGTGCCAGGGGCCAAGAAAAAAACAATGAATGCAACATGAAACATCCATCCATCCATCCATTTTCCACCGCTTATCCGGGTCCGGGTCGCGGGGGCAGCAGCTTCAGTAGGGAAGTCCAGACTTCCCGGTCCCCGGGGACCTCTTCCAGCTCCATCGGGAGGACACCAAGGCGTTCCCAGGCCAGCTGTGAGACATAGTCCCTTCAGCGTATCCTAGGTCTTCCCGGGGGCCTTCTCCCGACCGGGCATGCCCGAAACACCTCACCGGGGAGGCGCCTGGGAGGCATCCGGACTAGATGCCCGAGCCACCTCAACTGGCTCCTCTCGATGTGAAGGAGCAGCGGCTCTACTCTGAGCTCCTCCCGGATGGCCGAGCTTCTCACCCTAGCAACATGAAACAATGCAGACAATTCCCTGTCGACCAATCAACACACTCCCTGGCCTAACTCCACCCTTCACATGGATACCAAGTCGGCGATTTCGAGATTAAAAGTCGTAGTTTTACGAGAAAAAACGTTGTAATTTTACGAGAAAAAAGTAACAATGTTACAAGAATAAAACTTGTAATATTACCTTTGACCAAGGCCAAAGGTCACAAAAGTCCCCTGTCTTTATAGCTGTCTCAGGCAAAGCCTCTTACGACAGAATATTCAAATAATCTGAGTAAATGTAAACTTGATTGTTGTACATTTACGAGAAAAAGCTTGTAATATTACGAAAGTAAAGTCTTATCTTTGCGCGAATAAAAGTCGTAAGTTGATGTTACTGGCATTGCCTGAGACAGCTATGAAACGGGGGTGCTTATGTGGCGGGGGAAAGTACCGGTGAGATGATGCTAATCATGATGCTAACGCAGGCTAGCCTGTTTGTGCCCAACTGCGCTGTTTTGCTGTTTTTCAGGAGGAGCAGTGTGGTATTCATCCTGGTCGTGGAACTGTGGACCAGCTCTATACTCTCGGCGGGGTCCTAGAGGGTGCATGCGAGTTGCGTTGGGGGGTTTCAGTTTGGTGGCCCCAGGATTTGGTCTCTGCTTTTTGCAGATGATGTGGTCCTGTTGGCTTCATCGAGCAGTGACCTTCAACTCTCACTGGATCGGTTTGCAGCTGAGTGTGAAGCGGCTGGGAGGAGAATCAGCACCTCCGAGTCCGAGTCCATGGTTCACGCCCAGAAAACGGTGGAGTGCCATCTCCGGGTCAGGGATGAGGTCCTGCTTCAAGTGGAGGAGTTTAGTACCTCGGGGTCTTGTTCACGAGTGATGGAAGGATGGAACGCGAGATGGACAGGCGGATTGACGCGGCGTCTGCAGTGATGCGGACTCTGCACCGGTCTGTCGTGGTGAAGAGAGAGCTGAGCCGAAAGGCAAAGCTCTCGATTTACCGGTCGATCTACGTTCCTACCCTCACCTATGGTCATGAGCTTTGGGTAGTGACAGAAAGGACAAGATGGCGGGTACAAGCGGCCGAAAGGAGTTTTCTCCGCAGGGTGTCTTGGCTCTCTCCCTTAGAGATAGGGTGAGAAGCTCTGTCATCCGGGAGAGACTCGGAGTAGAACCGCTGCTCCTCCGCATTGAGAGGAGCCAGATGAGGTGGCTCGGGCATCTGGTTAGGATGCCTCCCGGACGCCTCCCTGGGGAGGTGTTCAGGGCACGTCCAACCGGTAGAAGGCCTTGGAGAAGACCCAGGACCTGCTGGAGAGACTATGTCTTTCAGCTGGCCCGGGAATGCCTCGGCATCCACCGGGAAGAGCTGGACGAAGTGGCCGAAGAGAGGGACGTCTGGGCTTCCCTGCTTAGGCTGCTGCCCCTGCGACCCGACCTCGGATAAGCGGAACAAAATGGATGGAGGAAGCCCTACAGGACTCTCACGCTGCAGGGATAAAGCGTCCTCGCTAACTTTCAGGCTTTTAGCGCCTGTGATCGATTTGATTACTGCACTTTTCCTTCAAGCGTGCGTTCTGTTTGCAGGGGGGCGTGCAGCAGGGAAGACGGGGTCAAACGGCGGGAAGCGCTTCGCTGTCGAACAACATTCACCTTCGTCACCTTCTCTATCTCGCCTGGATAAATGCGCGAGGGGCAAGCAAGTACAGTAGGTGAGATGGAGAGATGGGACAGGAGATAGAGGAGGGGAACCAGTTTGCTTGAATTTCACCACCTCCCATTAAATGCTCATCTTGTTTATCTCCTAATTGACCTTATCTGTGCTTATCTAATCTCTCGCTCCATCTTTCTGTCCTGCACAATCTCTGCCATCTCTCTATCTGGCCCGTGATGGACGGAGGGCCTCCACAGGTAATTATTCAATCAACCTCATAACCTTGTGGTGGGTTGGGCGGCCCATTAATGCACTCACCCAAATGGCCACTCTGACTGCTAATCCTAAGCGACGCGGAGCGCAGCGGCGCGGGCTGAATGTCAGGCGCGGCGGCTCTGCAGAGAGGTGTGCTTCCGTAAGGGAAATATTTGGAAAGGGAGACTTCATGAAGCCAACAGCTGCTGAGATCAACCTGAACCAAATGTGACCGCAGGTGTTTTTCGCTGTGTTCCTGCTACATATTCATAAGCGTGACGCGTGTACAGAATGTGTGCGACCCCACAGAGCGGCGCTCTCTGTGGCGCGCGTTCGCAGCCGTGCACTTTGCTGGCTGCTGCCTTTTGGATAGGGCTGTGTTTATTTTCAGCAGGGACGTTTTAATTAGGGCCTCCAGCTGTCAGAGGTTCGTTAGCGTGCCCCTCCTCTCTCCAGGCCGGCCCTTCCCCGCGGGGAGTCGGCGGCATCAGGCAAATGAACACATTGGAGTCAAACACCACGCAGACTGACAATAGCCCCGGCCGCCACGCCGCCAGCTCCCCAAGCTGGTTGTTTTCTGCCTCGTGTCCTCAATCCCTCGGGCCTGAAAACAGAGCCTGACCGAGACTGACAAGACTGTGGAGGCTCGGCTTGCAGACCTCATGCGTGCCGCCGTCCTGCACAAGGTGAGGAGCAGGGACAAAACTGTGCAAAAGGACAGGAGGCTGCACCCTCATGCCAATTGTAGCTTCTTTTTGTACATTCTGGCAATGGCCACTCTGCCATAAAGCACCACCAGAATGCGTTATTATCTTGGATGTCAAATATTATTGGCCAATATTGGCATAAAAATGACATCTCAGGTCAAACCACTGTGGTTTTTATTGACCATATTGATACGTGTATGTCGGGGATCTGGAATTATTTCCAAGTTTCACCTTTGGATTTTACACACAGTATGTCACACTTTTTCCACATTGACAAACACAAGAGGGCGCTCTACACAACAACCATACGCTGCGCCTACCCTTCAGTGATATGGTATGAGATCATGAGCTCGATGAATCAGTTTACCGGTAACCATCTTTGCTTGCTTTAGACTAGTCAGCCTCCCAGGTATGTTCTGTATGCTATTATGTAGCTTAGCCGTGTCACAAGAGCAACCCGCGCCTGTCTTTTTTTTAATGGCCCACGCCACATTCTAAAAAGACAAGAAAAGATAAAAAACGCTACAATGTAAAAGAGATTACATGAAAATAAAGTTTAAAAAAGACACTAATGTCATAAGTTGTAACCTTACAAAAAAACAAATCGTAATTTTACATGACTAAAATCATAATTTTGCAAAAAAGAACGTAACTTTAGGAGCATAAAGTTGAAAAATTAAATGAAATTATTTATTCAATTTTAAATTTAAAATAAAATATTTTTAAAAATAAATTTTTTTTTCAAAGTTATACAAAATGGAATCTAATATATATATATTTTTAATTCAAATATGCTATTCAAAGCTGCAATTGGAATATTAGATGGAAAAATATGAAAAATATAAATGAGCTGTAAAAGAGCTGCAGTACAGTACAGCTAGATTGCTGCTGCTCAAGTCCTGACTGGAACCAGGAAATATGACCATAAAAGTCCAGTACTCCTGTTGCGAAAATACTGAAATATTCCAATAAATTAGTTATGCAAAATTACATTTAGATTAAAATATTTTTTTAAATAAAAAAAATAAACGAGCCATAAAACAGCTGTAACACATCCAGAATTCTGCCGCTTGAATCGTGACTAGAACCAGGAAATATGACCATATTAGTCCAGCATTAGCCAAAAAACAGACTTTAAAACAGGTTTGCTTGTTTACAAGTAATGTGTTTACATGAACCATCTCAGGCTCTGAGGAGCTCAGGGTGTGGCCTCCTGAGGGTGCCCAGAGTCAGGACTAAACACTGATTTTTTCTTTAAATATAAGTAACTATAGCATGTCTACATGGGTTGGTTGACAAAACCTACAACGACCCTTTGATCTTTTTGGGATGTGGCCAAAGGTTTGGTGTATCTGAATAACTTTAGGTGTTACTCTTCTATACCAAACACCTGTTCAACTTGTTCTGTCTACAATAGTGCAACTTTGTTTGCTTTGTTTATTGTTCAACAGTAATGTCTTTTTCCTTTATTATTTCAACTTAACGTGTCTAAAAGTTACATTCTTTTCTCGCATAATATTAAACTTTTTTTTTTGTAAAACAACATATTTCTTCTGATAAAATTACAACTTTGTTCCCTTATTATTAGGAATTAAGTGTCTTGATTTTGTAATTTAATCTCATTAAATCTCTGCTGTTTCTTCCCCATAGTGAGTAATTTATTGTATTTTTTGGTCTAATTGTGATTTTAGAATGCCGTTTGGCCAAAAAAAAACCCAGCTCGGAAAATAGTTTTTCAAACTTTATGCTTCTAAAATGACATTTTTTCCCCGTATATCACAATTTTATTGTGACAAAATTACATCTTTTTTTCTTATTATTATGACTTTAGTGTCTTAGTTCCTAAATCTTTTTTTTTGTGCCATTATTGTTGCAATTTTCTTGCTTAATTGTATTTTTAGAATGTGCTGTGGGCCACAAATGGACCTTTCTATTTCTTAGGTGAAAAATATGCAATCTTGAGTTGAAGACGTATCTCACAAATGACTCTTGCAGTGTACACGCGTTCTATGCATCCTATAATTGCAAAGGCTTCAAAGCAGCGTCCACGGGCATGTGTGAGATATTCTGCGGGATAATATTTTAGGCAAACAGTCAATGTCCAATATTGCGTAAGATTGCAGAAAACACATGCTTGGGAATAACTGGAATAGAATATTTGATGTTGCTGCTTTTCGGGCTGGCCTTTCATGTTGTTGAGTAGTTATAATTGAGTGTGTGGAGCGTCCGGGGAGATCAAGTTTTGGTATTCTGGTTGGAGGGCTAAAAACTACTTATCATGCATTACCGTCCTGGTTGGACCGCAGGATTTGGAAGTCAAAAGAGTTTCTGACGTACTATTTTTTTTTCTGATCAATCGACAGCTGCTGGACATGACGGCCCCCCTCCCCCAGCAGCTAAAACAACCCTCCTCTGTCTCTCTTAATATTCCATATTCGCAGTCACTCCGCTATCTGCCTCCATATGAGAGCGCCGGCTGCAGTTGACCTTGACGACTTGGGATCATTCCCAATCCAAGGTTCTCTCCAACTCTCTGGGGCCCTGACACCCACCCTTCCCACCCCCCCACACACACAGCCGACCGCACACTTATCCATCCCGTGGCTGCCCCCCTCCTCCTCTGCCTGGGTCATTAATTATCTAATGGGATCAATACAGCGTTAGATTGGACCGGAGTGACCCTGCCCACCCTCAGGTGCGCCTTCCACCATGATGGAGGTTCTACAAGAGAGGGGCGTTTCGGAATGACGGTCCTCACAGTCATAAATGTGTGCTGTCGCTAATCTGGCAGAAAGAGGAGATCGGTGATAAATAAATGATTAGGAAGAAGACGGGAGGTGCGGCGAGCAAAGCAAATCAAGAGAGAAATGATGAAGGAATGAAGATAGAGATGAAATGGCGAGGGGAGTTGCTAATGTTCGCTATTGGTGATCAATACAGTTCTCCTCCTTCTCTTTTATCCCGAGAAGCTTGGGCGAGCCTGCTTTTCGAGTCCTCATGGGCGTGGACGTTTTAGTCGGTAAACAGGAAGTGGTGTGCTCCACGCTGCTGAGAGGCGTCATGCGGCAAAACAAGCAAACCACCGACAACAAAGTGAGACTTCAGACTATCCTGCCCTCCTGCTGGCGCATGCTCGTGGTAGAGCGTGTTTGACGTGCTCTGAGCAGACGCCGATATCCCCATTTAATGCTCCCAAAGTTGCCAAAAAACACGACCACAGTTGCCCATCGGGTTGTGATGGGCAACACTGTGATGTAAGTTTTGCAAGGTCGGACTCCAGAATTCTTGGGAATCGGAATCAAACCGAGGAATCGGAATCTGATGCCCAAAGGTTGTACATGAAAGACAATATAAAAGTCATAAAAACATGAATTACACAAATTAAATGAAGATCCATACCTTTGCTTTGTGGCTTAAGGCAAAAAAACTAAACAATACCTCCATTAAGCTGCTTAGTTATTACTGTCACTTTCATAGAACCAGATGTTTTACCATGCTGAAGAAAACACCCTTTATTATCAATAAAAAGAGATGTCCGATATTAGTTTTTTTGCAGATCCGATAAGCCGATATTGTCCAACTCTCAATTTGCGATATCAACCGAGGCCGATGTGTGTAACATCACATGTCTCCTGTGGTGGATGGAACACACATTGTATCTGTTGGGAAGCTAATGGAATACAGCATCAGCAATTAGCTTCCGGGCGTGACTGTAAACAACTCGCCTAAGCCTGAGAAGTAATTGAGATTGGGCTTGGGAAAGCGTGGCTCGAGGAACTACACGTTTGGTGAAAGGTCCGCTTATCCAGTGTGATGTACATGCTTCAAATGATGGCTTTCGCCTTGGGAACTGGAAGTATGAAAGGAAGATGTTTTGGTTCCGCCTTGCATAGTCACCGCTTCGCAGTCATTCCCAATCGCAAGTAGAGGAGGCGCCACAGACATAGCTTCAGACGCGCTTTGATGAGGTCATATTTTGCGCGCCGATAAATATGGGAGACCGTAGGCCTACATAGAGCATTTTCTAGAACCAGTTTTCATCATAAGAAAAAACCAATGTTATTGGACATCCGTAGTCATAATAATCACACTTTTAATACAAGTGCTGCCAATATCGGTGTTTTCTTTCCCCTGTCTCAGAGCTACGATGTTCATTTTCCCTTCTATGGTGATAGCTTTTTGTTTCCTTTGCAGCAAAACATTACCCTTACTTTAAATTACAAAAAGTTAATCAATAAAACATATTATCCAGTATGTGTAGCTTCAAATGAGGCACACGCTGTATTCATCCGAGACCTTGCAAAGTGCAGAACGTAGATAGTAGATAGCAGTTTTCAAGGCAGTCCGTTTATACACAGGAGCGCGTTGGTAACCACGGAACACGGCAACCCAAGGACCACCTGCATACTGTGCGTGTGATGCTGCTAGAAAACCAAATGAGGTGTGTGCACGGGGTAAAAAAACCCCAAAGAAAACCCAAGCATGATCTTCTACCCCTACTAATACGTCCCCCGATTCCCCAACCGTGGAGACCTGACGTAAACCCTGAAAGACAAAGAAACCTTGATTTTCTTATGCCGCAGTTTTCCAGTGTTTCGGTTTTAATCAAAAATGTAGGCAAATTTTGTCTCGGTATTGGTACACCGTCTCATAGAATTGTAATCTCGCCAGGATGAACGGAAAGTCCGCATCAACAATAACTTCCATCCATTCAGCATTTATAATTATTTTGCATGTAAAACTGTAATTATTCTCTATAAAATGTCTGTCAGTTTTTGAGGCCGTCCAGAGTGAATTCATTGGATTTGCATGATTTGGTATGGGAAGAACTGCCCCGGTTATTGTACGCTCCGGTATTCGTCTCACCGTTTGGGAGAAACTAAAAACCAGCGAATGTGGTGCTCTCGTGTTGTCAGTCAAAACTGAGCATTATTAAAAATTCTTTTCCCCAGGTCAGACTGACTTCAGCTGCTACTTGTGGGTTTTGCCATCAAATTCACCACTGCAGGGGACCAAACCCAAACTGTCTTTAAAGACAAAGACGCAGTCCTTTATTAAAACCCATAAGCTGACGAGCAGTAGGAATCTTCTCCGCACAAGACACACGAGATCTAGCAGATTTGTTTGGGAATTTAAAAAAATCAGTAAAACAATTAAACGTTATCAGTGAGTCCTGTGGTAGCAGGGAGCTAGTTAGGAAAAGGCTGTTCCAATTCAAAAAGCACACATCACTTTAATCTCTCCGAGGCGAAAGGGCTTAAAGTTGGACTTAATGGAGAGTCCGTTTGTTTTAATAAGTGGGAAGCCTTTTTTTTTCGGCATATCCGCACTTTCCAATGAGATGCAACCCGGGGAATGTACCCTAAATGTGCAGTATATTGTTTGCAGCCATGCAACTACTGACGACTGGCTCTGTTCAAGGTTGCTTCCCTACAGAGGGTTTTTCCTCGCCACCGACGCCAAAAAAGCTTGCTCGTGTGCAGCTGTGTTGGTGATACCTCGCCACTTTGCGCTTCGCATTTTGCTTCTTCACTCTATCTCAGTCACTCCAAAAATATGGCAATTAGTAAATCATGAGGTTTTGTGGTTGAAGACCACATTTTTATGCAAAAATGTGCAAAACAAAGCAAATAGTGTGTAGGTTTTGCTGAAATTAAGCATTTCCAAGCATACAAAAGGTTAAAGAAAACCTAAAATACACACTTAGAAGATGCATTCAAAGACGTTGTGGTGCCATGCAGTATTCTAAACTCTAATCTCTTACTGTAATGCTTGTTGAGACACACAAGCACCAGACTTGAATGCCAGAACAGGCTTTTATTGCAGTTTTCAATTATCGCACAACAGGCACAGTAAACCCTCACACGGGCTACTGTTTCGGCCGTTGCCCACGCCGAGATAAAACTTCAGCATGAGCACCCGATGTAGATTTCTGTCCGCCCCGCACACAGCTCCCCTAGGAACACATTTACAGCAACACACATGAGCACACATGTCTACTATATTGGGTAATACAAGTGTAAAGGTGACTATAGGGGTGTTATTTTGTGTCTATATGGCTCTAATAATGTTTAAAAACTGTATTTAGCAGGTCGTATAAACATATGCTCTATGAAAATATTCATTAATTCCTGCTGCTTGTCTATCCCGGCTGACTTTTGGGCAAGAGGAAGGGTACGGGACTGGTCGCCGGTCAATCGCAGGGCACACATCGACACTCACACATATGGACAATTTAGAGTCACCATTCATTCATTCATTTTCTATGCCGCTTATCCTCATTAGGGTCGCGGGGATGCTGGAGCCTAACCCAGCAGACTTTGGGCAAGAGGCGGGGTACACCCTGGACTGGTTGCCAGTAAATCGCAGGGCACATACAGACAAACAAACATTCACACTCACATACATAACAATGGACAATTTAGAGTCGCCAATTAACCTAACAAGCATGGTTTTGGAATGCGGGAAGAAGCCCGAGAAACCCCACACACGCACAAGGAAGAACATGCAAAGTCCACACAGAGAAGACCAATGGAGATTCAAAACCCAGATCTGTGTGGGCAACCATGCTAACTTGGTTTCTTCTCAATAATATTGCACAGGACATACAGTAGATACGAGTACTGTCTCCCTTTCCATTTAATTGACTTAATTACGCCAGTGCAGGGTTAGGATTTATTATTATTAGTATGTTTTTACTACTGAGTCATTCTGTACAGCATCATACTAATACCAATATTATTTACCCACAGCGGTGAGCAGAATCTTAGGAACACTTCCAAGATGAGATCTTTGGACAGGGGTGTCGAATGTGAGTGTTTCTAATTCCTAAAGTTCCTGGTAAAGGAGCAGGAAGTCGACTGGCTGGCTCTCCGTAAGGCCGGAGATGCTAAATCCACTCCCGCAGGCTAGAGAACCACATCATCTCTGACCTCCAAATAACCACAGGCCACGGTGCAGCACGCAGGGTCGCACTCTTGCAACACACACACACACACTGAAGCGGATGTATCAATTAGCTCGGTGCAAATGTCAAGAGCTCAGAAAGCCGCGTAGGTGTCTGGAGGACGCAGGACGCTGCATTCCTACACTCTTGCGGCGTTACTTCAGCACGCCGTGATTTATGGAGCCAGAGGAGACGCATGGAAGTTCTAAACGCACCTTTCTCCAAGTGAAGTGCCTATACATTATGCGCATGTCACAAAGTGTGTGTTATTGTATCCGGTGGATCCCTTCAGGCCGGCGTGTGAATGACAGGGCGGGTTATGTAAGGAGCCGCCGCGGGGCCCGAGTGGACAGTCCGAGCGGAGATCAGGTCAGCGGAGTGTGACACTAAACACATCTCCCTGACACCGCGCTGACACCCTCTGTCACAGACACACACACTGTCTGTCAGCGCTCTTCACACACACACACACACACGCACACACGTGCGAGCAGGAAGTGTGTGAGCGACTGTCTGTCAACACAGCAGACACCTTAGTCCGTGTGTAGAGGAGGAACACACTAAAGTAAGAGGAGGTACCTTACTGACAAAGATTTACAGAAATGCTCCTTACGGGTCATACAATTTGGAATTCCGGCACGGTTTTCGGGAAAGTAAGCCGATATCTCGCAAGACGCCAGCTCAGCCAGCATCCGGCTCCTCCATGGGACACAAACTTGCCAAAATGGATCATGTAGCGCCACATCATCAGCCTTTACTGGTCACAATCAAACACTTTATGACACCACATTTGCCAAAAAAGTGTTTGTGTTGTTTTTTTCCCCTTGGGTTTCAGTTGCAATAGAAGTATGACAGCAATTGCAGAACATCTCCGTCCTGGCTGCTCAGCACAATATGGCTGACAGTAAAAGAAGAATAGGGTACAGCAGTGCTTCTCCAATAGTGGGGCGGGCCCCCCTGGGGAGGGGGGTGAACTGTCAGGGAGAGGCGGGGAGTCCTTTTGATGTTACTCCAGACTCGCCAACATGTACACATTTATTGTACTCAACATGCAAGTTAACTCTTAAATACGCTTGCATGCATCATAGCTCTCCGTTTTGTTGGGGGCTGACAACATGACAGGGGGCATGACAGAAAATAGCACCACTGGCATACAGGAACTGCTGGTTTTCGGAATTTGCCGTGCTCTCTTACGCAAATTAGCCATGCTGTTGGGTCATTCGGTACTACTCCTGCGTCCAGGCTGCTCAGTACAACATGGCTAAGTCGACACTATTACAGTGAGCAGGTGAGCTGTTCATCACGTCAGCTGGGGTGAACTTCTTTTTACACTTGCACGACCGTGAAATAACAGCCTGTACTACCAGGCAACCTAAATCGTCTTAATATCAACAGGAAAACCTGTTTTTACACTTGCATGACAGTCTGTGACCTAAAGAATGCCCGCGCAGTTAAAAGCTGTGATGTAAGTTTGACTGTTTATTTCAGTGAAATTAATGTCGACGGGGAAACTCGCACGTCAACCGGTGTCACGCAACGAAAACGACTTTGGGGGTTGGAGTGTGAGTTTCTTCAAAGGTATTGCAGTAGGGCTTGGCTGTTTCCTAGAATGCAAGCAGCGCGGTGATTATGCTGAAACGAGGTGGAAACGAGGATGCAAAAGCTCACAGCATCATCAAAAACACACACAGAGGTGCTGATGCAGTAAAAATCTGACTTCTACTCATCCTGCTTTTCAAACATGTTGAATTTCCTTCTGCGGTCACAGCGATCCAGGGCAGGGTCGCCTTCTTTTTCCACCAAGCGCCGCGTCTTAAGCGAAAAGCCAAAGGAAGAAACGGGGCCTAATAAAAAAAAGGCCTAAAGGTGGGTCACGGCTGAGGCGTCCATATACTCGCACATGTCGGAGGCTGAAGCGGATGGAGAGGCTCAGAAGGCTCAGCGGGCCCATGCACGAAATGTGATGACGCGGGTCTGTTTCTAGTCAGGGGCGCAATCCCGTTTTTATTGGAGCTCCCGGCGCCGACGGCCGCAGAAGGAATATTCCTCTTTTTTGGATGTAAAACGGCCGAGGGAACATGTTCAGTATTCTGCACGGAGCAGGTTGGTGGTTTACGTGTGTGTTGATCTGTGACAGCTGCTATTCACGCGGGTGTGTGGCCAAATGATTTTGCCGCTATGAGGCACACCAAACTGGAAATGATGGGAGAGGAGACCTCGGCCAAGGATAAACAAGCCGTCGCATTTTGCATATTGCATTTTGTCACGACAGGCAAATTCCTGAACAGTGAAGTGTGCAGTTTGGCGAAACACAAAAATGAAGCGTTGTGGCTGATATCACAGCTGCTTCCAGGGAAACAACAGAAATGTCAAGAACGGCAAAGAAAAGAAAAGGCTGCAAATGACAACAATGTGATGACGCTGTTTACTTTGCCGGAGTCGTCGTGCCAACTCGGACCACCTGCTGCAAAGCGCCCGAAGGCTCCCGACGCAGCTGAGCCACTAAACTGTCACCAATTCCGCCTCAGCAGGTGGAAACGGACCCACTGGCTCGCACTAGTCCTGAACTCCTCCACAAACACACACGCACGACACGCGGACACAAACATACGCAGCAACTTCATCTAATAAGAGCAAAGATGCGTCTTTTTGCTGTGGAACGTTCAAAAGCAATAAACCGTGTGGGATTTTTGCATTTGAATGAAACAGGCGCCGTTGTTAAAAATGAGACGGCCGACTTTTGTCAGGCGAGAAAAAGTTACACAAATTCAGACTGACGCGAAAAGACTCGAAATGCATTCACGTCGACACACTTGTGTGTGCAGCGTTTTGCCACAAAGCCCAAGGAACATATGCAAAAGTGTGTGTGTGCTTGAAGCATCTACTCACCTGACGGGCATTTCCAGCATTGGATGTGCTGCTTCTGATCTCATCCACTTTGTTCCTCCTCCTCTCCGGTGCCCCAGCCCTGCCCTGCCCTGCCCTGTCCTGCCCTGCCCTGGTACCCCCCCACCCTAACCCAATGCACTGCCACCTCCTCCACCTCCAGCCGAAACACAAACACTATGTTTGCGCGTGTGTGTGTGTGTGTGTGTGAGTAGAGCCGAATGGGCTTGGGACCGGGGCAGTCAGTCTCTCCTTGCCTCCCTCTTTTACTTTCACAGAAGCAAAGCCGGACACATTGTGGACTCCTGGTGTGTGTGTGTGTGTGTGTGTGTGTGTGTGCTAGCTGATGTACCTCTCCTCGCCTCTTAGACTCACTTCACTAACATTCTGCTCCGCTGCCTCCAGGAGATGGACTCGGATTAGGACACAGCCAGTGTGAGAATCTCTTCCAGCCTGCTCCTCTCTCTCTCTCTCCTATCACGCCGGCATGCTACCCTCCTTCCCTCTCTCCTCGCTGAAGCTTCTTTCTTTCCATTTCCTCCAGGGAAATGCTGTGCACACACCAGTTGTCTCTGCCTTCTCTCTCTCTCTCGCTCTCTCTCTCAGTCACTAGCACATATAAAAGGCATGCTTGTTCAGCCCCTCGCCTCAGTCTCTTCCCGCCGCTCTACGCCTGCCTCATGCACCCCCCTCGCCACCCCCGCCCCCCTCACGAGCAACCAACCAAGCTCCATCGCTCCTTCCCTCCCTCCTCACTTTTCTTTCTCACCGTCAAAGTTGCCTTTCAAATGCTGATGAGGAGCCGGAGCGAAAGAATGAAGGAGAGCCGGCGACCGAGGGGTGGACGCTCCAAACGAGTGGGGAGATTCCGTCGCGCACACAAACGTGCACATCCTTTCCTCTGTATGGTCCCGTCCCGTCCTGTCCGAACACACACCTGTAAATGTGAGTGCAGAATATTAGGCGCACCTGCCAAAAGCAACCATCAACGTGGCTAAAGATAATACTGCTAATACTACCTCAGTAGTAATAATACATGAATTAAATAAAAACATTACACTGTGCAGGGCGACCGATACCTTTATTATACTGCAGTAGAACCGCGCAGGTTAAATCCTGTGTTCATAATCAACTTATCAATATTATGATGTAACACTTGCAAAAGTGACTAAACTTGCACAGAAAAATCTGAATCAGAATCCGAAAGAAAGTCTTGTTTCATTCAAATAGTTTCCAAGTATTTCAACAAGTGCCCTAATTAATACCGAGGCCTTCAAAACGAGGCTGTCATCTTCAAACTGAAAGAGGATATACATTTATGGATGTATATCCATACGCATATACATCCATTTTCTCTGCTGCTGATCATACATATACAGTATGTACATGCACACACAAGCACACACGCGCACACACAACATTGATATATATATCCCAAAAAATTTGCCCATCACAGTCACAATAATAAACATATTAATAAATACTCGAGTACACCGGTCGACATTCTCATTTGGAAAAAAGAATGAGAGAAAACAAGCAACCAGTCCAACGTGCGTCAGCTGGGATAGGCTCCAGCATACCACCGCAAGCGTAGTGGGGACAAGCGGCATAGAAAATGGAAATTCTGGTGGTGTTATTTTGATGCTGTGCTTCTTTTACAGGCAACAGCGCAACACTCAACTTGCGCGGCTTCACCCCATCACGGTTTTTCAAAAATACACAAAAGAATAAATCATGCAGTTTCCTGATGGAATGCGACCGATTGGTAGTCAAAAAAATATGCATATTTCGGCAACGTCAAGCATTTTAAAGCATACAAATATCAAAGTGAACAAAAATACAAATATAAAGGCGTTCGCAAAACACATCCAAAAATGTATGTGGAATTCTGCACTGGTCACAAAGTGTCAGTAATGTAACTGCAATGGTGGGTGAGACACACAAGCACCAGACTTGATTGCCAGGTTTGAATTATCTCACAACAGGCACATTTCCTGTCCACCCCCTTCTGACCTCCAGTGTTGCCGGGTGAACCGGAAGCTGCTAAAAAGTTTCAGTCAGAGAAACTATTTCAAGAGAAGGGCAAAATACGGCAGTCGACAGGTATGGCCCAAAAAATGATATCATTGTTAAGACGGACTTTGAGGCTCTCGGGAAGGTCGGCAGCGTACACAACAAGAGTACACGCTATGCAATGTCTCATACAAGCAAGTCTTACAGTCAGCCAGGAGAGGGCTGGATGAGGATGACGCAGGCATGTAGAATCGCTCAACTTCATATTTGAAAACCCTGACGACGAGCTGCTGGTTACGTTTGAAAGATGAAACGTCACCCCTAATGACTCTTCTCGGGGAGCATTTTTCTTGAGTCTTATCTTGACACTTAAAGAAATGTGTTTGGCTGTGCTGATTATATGCTGTAAATAATGTGCTTGGGAGACATCAGTACCGCGCCACCGCGCGTACGTCTGAATGTCATACATCTTGTACAATTTGGAAACTTTGGGGGGAGTTTTGTCATTGGGCGGGGTCAAAGTCGCGCTAACATCACATGAGTTGTTGGCCAAATTCGCTCGCACGTTTTGCTTTTTCTTTGGCTTTTGTGTGATACCACCATTGGGGGTTAAGAGTCATGGCAAAGGAGGCAAAGTCTGACTAATAATGTCTAGCATAAAATACTGTAAATATGAATATTTGGCTATTGAACTGTATTCAAATGTTGTTATCATATTTTCTGTATGATTCCCATCGTTTTTCACATTTCTTTAAGTAAAAGTCTAAAACTATAATATAGAAGAAAGGGATGAGCGTCTCCTCACGGCAAACTTAGTTGGATGGTGGCTCCTGCCATTTTCTGTCAGCATGTTGCCAATTATATGTTGCAGAAACATTAATCATACACCGAGACTTCCTACAGCCTGTGTAACGTCTTCCAGGCAAAGCGTGACATAATATTCTTTCCTAATCAGACAATAAAATAGACATGTCATGTGGGAGGCGCTTGCAGCACTTGCTTCATCCCGTAGGAGTAGGGGGAAGTGCATGAGCTGGAAGGTGCTTGTCACTGCTGTCCTTCCATAGAGAGTTTTTTTATACATAGAGTATGTTTTTGTTGTGACAGCATATCCAGCTGGAGAGCAGCAAATGAAATGGATTCAATATATTTTTATGCTTTTATGCTGAATAATTGGATACATTTGAAATTAGTATTATAAACTAGTAAAGTTTTTGAAAAATTCCTGGAGGAAGATTTCATATACAAATAAAAACATAACACAAACGTCTTGCAGTTTATAGAAACATAAATAAATAAGACTAAGAAGCATGTGAAAAGGGGTTTGAATCTCCGTTGGGCATCTCTGTGTGGAGCATCCCCGTGTGTGCGTGGGTACTCCGGTTTCCTCCCACATTCCAAAAACACGCATGGTAGGGTAATTGGTTGTTTGACCAAATGACAAGCATTTGAAAACAACATTTAAAGTGGGAATTACTTCTAAGCAACAACATTGAAAACAACATTTTTATCAAAAGTGATTTCTCTTTTTCTTGTCTTTGTGAGCAACCAGCACGTAGGACATGTTTATTTGCCTAAATGTTTTTGACTTTTATTGCAAAAGAATCCCTCTTTTATCATTTTATTTTTTTCATAGAGTATAGAAAACCTGTTTATGCCCTTCCAAACACACTTTTTAACATGATTAGAGTCTTCTAGACAAGAAATAACATCCCTATGGTCACCTTTACACTCCCATTACCAATGCAGTAGACCTAACAAGACAAAATACGACATAAACACATAAGTAAGACTCATGCTTGTGTGTGTGGGTGTAAACGTGTTCCAGTGCTAGGGGACCAGAGTCGGGGGGAGGACAGGAAGTCTACAGAGTAGACCGTGTTATAGATGATTGTGTCTGTTGTGAGGCAAATCAAACCTGCAATAAAAGGCTGTTATGGTCATAAGGTCTGGTGCTTGTGTGTCTCACCGAAAATACAGTAATGGTTTATGAATACATTTTCTAAATGCCTTATATTTGTATTCCAGTTTAGCCAATTTAATGCTTGAAAATGTTTCATTTGAACATACAATTTGCTTAACTATGCATATTCTTTTGAGTAACAGGACACATTCAACCACAAAACTGCAATGATTTATTTACTCTTTTTGAAAACCGTGACAGTCGCTAAATTTGACGCAAGGGATTACTGTATTTTTAGAAATGTTTTGTAAAATCCTACAGCTAATAACGTCCTTTTACACTTTTTTGCACGCTACAAAACCTTCAAACATTTCCTTTACGCTTAAAAGGTTCTGTGATGCTGCTTGTCCCACCATTTTTTCTTAGGGGAAAGGAGAAATATTTCTTATGGTTTGAAGTCTGAACTCATTGGAAGGTATTTGGTGATTCAAGTAGAATAGAAAGAGTCAAGTAGAACCTCAATTATGGATAGCGTGGCTCAGGGGGTTGGGAGCTTCCTCCATCCAAGTCACTGCTGTCGTGTCCTTGGGCAAAGACACATAGCACAAAGCCACAAGTGTCCCAAGTGTTCAATACCCCAAAACTGCCCGTTTTGGAGTGGCCTTTTATTGTGGCCAGCCTAGGGCTCACCTGTACAATAACCGTGCCGTCTACTCAGGGTCTTGGATAGATTGTCTCGGCAAAGGAAGCGTGCTCGCTGACACAAAATGGGGTTTGTTCGCAATAATTGAGAGGCCTCTTTGAGTACTACGAAAAAGTTTTGCACGTGAGTTCATCCCGTGAAAGACGGCAGCAAAACCAAGCGTGTTTATATTTTGGTTGAGTGTGTTAGCACGATGAAAAACGGATGCAAACCGACGCCTGACTGTGCGCATAAACAGCACATACGCTGTGCGTTTGAAGGCATGTGTGTATACGGGAACAAATCATCACACAAGTATACGCTCGCTACCAAAATACACCCCCCATGCCTTCCACCTCTCCTCTGTTCGTTCCCCTTGCCCTCAAACGCTACTCAGAATATTGATACATCACCCTCCCTCCCCTCCTCTTTTCTCCCTCTCTCCCTGTCTCTCCCTCCATCACTCACTTTCTCCGCTGAATACTGATAGGCTGTCTAGTCCGTGGTCTGAGTTTCAAATCTCTCCCTCCCTCGCGCTCTCCGCCTTCCTGCGTCTCTGCAGCATAAAGGAGCAAGTAGCACACAAGTTAGTGCACAGAGGTAGACATAAATTCACTTAAGTACCATTTCAGATTATGTCACACACAAAGAAAGGACGGGGTTAATATTATGGGAAGATGAGGGGGTGAGGGGCAGGCGAAGTGGGGCAGGGGGGACGAGTAGCTGCAGCAGAAACCGGGCCGGGCGGTACGCCCGCACGGCGGTGGCGAGCAGGCGGCCTCCAACAAAAGCGGGGGGGGAAGACGTGTGAAAAGTTCAGGCAAATGAAGACGCATGGGGGGGGGGGGGGGGAAGTACGACAACCTTCCTCCCGCCTCATTGTGGGACATGTCAGCCACGTCCCAGAAGAGGGAGGAAAGGGGAGGCTGAATGAGGTTGTCAATGAGCCCCTTGCGAGCCCCCCCGCCCTTCCTCTCCTCTGCACAGAAAGAAAACATGTTGCTTTCCTCGCATGCACACACGGAATTGCGTCTGCGCTACGACGCAAGAGCGCTTGTCCTCCAAGTCATCGCCATTTGTCCTTGAAGCGGACTTAGAGGAAACACGTGGGTGTCTGTGTGTGACTTCGGCAAACTACCACCAGGGTCTAGTCCCCGGACCTGCCCACTTTTGGGGACTTGCAAGAAACACCCAGCTGGGATTTCAAATCAAATCATTACACTGGTCGGCATGTGTTCTTCTGCTATTTCTCCTCAGGTACCGCCTTCAAAGCTTGGGCTTTTTAAATGCGCGTGTGTGAGTGTGTGCGTGTGCGTGTGTGTGTGTGTGTGTGACAGCGCAGAAGGTTACCAAGGATGGCAAAGAGTGAAACTTGTGATGAATAAGCACCTAAATCAGGGCGGGCAAACATCAGGCCCGCCAAGCATCTTAATCCGCCCTACCGGTCATTTCCAGATTCTTTTTTTTTAAAACTGTACCACCAAAACTGCAGTCGGCAAATTGACTTGCTGTGTTTTGTGGCACGCTTGAGTCGGCAAAATAGTCAGATGCAATCTGTAGCTTGTACAAAATAGCCATCCTAACAACACAACACGACGCATATCGGCACAACACCCATGCCAAAAAAATACGGTTACCCCGCCGCAAGGCATGCTGGGTAGCTTGTGGAATTCTTTTTCCCAACATTTTGCTGTGTTTTTTACATTCTTGCTTGATTGCAAAATATGTAGGATGTTGTCAGAGAAGTAACCATGTAGGAGTTAACATACCCTTAATATGCAATGTTTTATTTTTCATAGCGCATATCACTGTTGCCGCTGGACTACCAAGCATGCCTTGCGGGCATTCGGGAAAAAGTTTTAAGTTACAGGTTATGTTCAGTGCTTAGGTTGTTTATCACTGGCCTAGTAATAGTCAGTGATATAAGTGATAAGTTCACTTCCTGTGGATGTGTTTTGTTGCCCTGCGAGCAAGTATGTCATTACAAATATATAGACGGTCCCTTCGCCTCATTTATTAACCCAAGGTGGCCCGCAACTCAAAAACCACCCGTGAAATAAAAAGATACATCTTCTTTTCCTTTCGGCTTATCCCCGCTTATCCCTTCAGGGGTCGCCACAGCGAATCAGTTTTCTTCTGTTTGATTTGCATGTTTGGATTTGGCAAGAGTTTTACGTCGGATGGCCTTCCTGGCAGAACCTACAGTTTTTTTTTCCACTTTGATGACTGTTATAAATGGCAAACTCCCTGCAAACCTGTTTTGCACATCAATGTGTAAGGAATTTATGTTTTTACAGGGATGCCTCGATTTTCATCATTCATTTCATCCAAAAAAGTCAGCTGAAAATCAAAAAGTACAAAAAACAAAGCCATTTTTCCCATAGTAACTAATGTCAATCCAATCAATCTCTTCCAAACTTATTAAGAAATATACATTTTACAGAGAATAATTACAGTTAGATATGCAGAAAATACAAAGTACATAAATGTGATGAGTAAAAAGAATCACTTTTATCTTTGTTAAGGACTCTTGTGGGCAGAGACGGCGAGAAACGGAGAGGTAGGAAGGGAGGAGACGCCATCTTCAAACTTTGTGATGTACTTATTTGTGGTTTTCATCAAAGTGAGCACAATGCTACAGATGTCACACGTCACATACTGGAGTGGCCTTTTATTGCGGCCAGCCTAACAGTATCAACGTCTTCACGTTCCACACCGCAGAGGTGAAGGGATTATCTTTTTACTGGACGCTCTGCTCAGCAGAATGATACAGCTAAAAGCAAAAGTGCTAGTTTGTTATGCATGATATCACACGATACCTTTAGCACTAATTATTGGAACACAAAATCTTTTTGGTAAGCTCATTGACCCTTGCCCTACACACACAGGTAATGCCAACCATGAGAAAGGGTTTCTAAGGCGGCCAGTTGCAAGTTGGTAGCCAAAGTGTGGCAACATGGGAGCCTCAAAACAACTGTCAAATGACCAGAAAACAAAGATTGTTCAACATCATTTTGGGGGGGGGGAGGATACAAAAAGCTAGCTCAGAAATTTCAGCTGTCAATTTCCACTGTGAGGAACACAGTGAGGTAATGAAAGACCACAATCACAGTTCGGGTTAAGGCCCGGAGTGGCAGGCCAAGAAAAATCTCAGACAAGCAGAGGCGAAGGATGGTGAGAACTTCTCCAAAGACCTTCGACGTGATCTTGCTGCAGATGGTGCGCATCGTCAACTATTTAGCGCAAGTGTTAGGTGTTAAGTGTTTTAAGATTGCTGTAGTTTGACACCGGCATGGATTAAATCCACATTTTTAGATACTGGAAAAGAGTTTGAAATCGGAGTTTTCACCTTAAAGTTGACTGAAGTAGCAGGAAATAAAACTAGTCACGTGGATTCCAGAACCACGAGTACTCACCTCAGGAACATTATCCAGACTTCAGCATTGCTGCACTCTCCCCTCCCAGACTGAAAAAAACGTGTATATTTCTCTTTATCTAGCGAGGAAACAAAAGAATGTCACCGTGCTGCTATTTTTATTTGGAATAACAAGGCTGGATCCCGACACGTACACGTGGACTGTACAAAAGGTTCTTTTAACGATGCCGTAGCAGAGATATTATTCCAAATGTATCCAAATGACAATTTCTTTGAGGGCACGTGGCCATTAAAGAGCCATTTTGCCTTCTGTTGAATACGCTCCCCTCCATATTTCATTGAGATGCATATCTGCCTTTCACACCGTCTGCCTGCTCTGCTGTATTCTCTATTCAGAAGTGACCCATTGCTCCCTGCCATACAATCCTTCACCTTCCTGGGCTTAGAAGTAATTACCACTTTAATTTGCCGCCTGCTTTTGTGCATGTGTATCTGCAAGGTGTGTGTGTCACGGTATGAGGCTGTGTGGGGCGCATATGCAAATTGGAGCCACGGAAATGCATCCATCCATCACCTTATATGACGCAATTTCAACAGTTTGCCAGTATCGATTGGCCTAAAAGCGGTGCTCATCAATTGACATAAACTCAAAACAATTACAGCATTGGCTATGCCTTTCGGTTCGTTACGGCTTAGCAGGGAGTCATTTTATCAACAGAAAATCCAGATGACTGAATGACTTTTATGTGATGCATTTTATAAATGATTACCGTGAGCGTGCAGAGGTGCTTCACACCAATTAATACCTGGGAGTGACAAACCGGACGGGACTGCCGACATGGATGCGGTGTGCAGGAAAGGACGGAACCGTCTGTACTTTCTGGCGCCCTTCAACGTCTGCAAGGAGCTGCTACCGATCTTCTACCGCCTAGAATGGAGCCAGCGCACGACGTTGTTCATTGCTGTGCGTGTGTCATACGAACAGATAAGTTAGTTCGGTGATTATGTTCTGCATTAAGAGTGTTTCATCTTGAAGACCTCATTCACGTTGGTGTTCCTATCCCCGCGCGGTGCAGCTGTGGAAACCTGTCACTGTGAGTGGCGCTTCCAGCGAAACAGAGGCTTTGTCGTTGGACTTTACCCTTCAACTTGGTATTACACGGATGTGCCTTCGTGAGCGGACAAACAAGTGAAGCTCCGACCCAGTGAAAAGGAAAGAACGCCACCATCAGAGGGGAATAAAAGATATGCAGGATGATTACTCGTCTATTTATCAGTGCTGACAGATAGGTAGATACTTTATTCATCTCCAAGATAATTTTAGGTTTCAAGCAGCTCTCCAAAAATGTCATAATAAACGTAATCACTTGATCACAGAATAACACATTACAGAATTACGGCAAGACGGGAAAGATAAGAGGAGAAAAATAGGAAAGTAGAGTAGAATAGGAGGATAAATTAATAATACTTAACTGTTCACTTCCAATTTGTACTGCAATAAGGCATAATAAGAAATAATGTTAATCAATAAATAATAAATCAAGTCCGGTCCTGTGTGTGTTTTTATCTCTCGCCCTGTGTTGTGTGGAAAAGCCGCTTGGCCTGGGGGAGGAACGATGTTCTCAGTCTTTCAGTGGAGCAGGACAGTGATAGTAATCTGCCACTGAAGCTGCGCACTGGATGATGCTGGTTGTCCGTGACGGAAAGGAGCCTCCTCAGCGTCCTTTGCTCTGCCACAGATGTCGGCCTGCCTCCCTCACCAGTTTGTCCAGGCACGTGGCGTCCTTATTCTACTGGCTGCTCCCCCAGCACACTACTGCATACAGGAGGGCACTGCCTACCACAGTCTGGTAGAAGATCTGAAGCAGCTTCTTGCATACGTCGAAGGACGCCAGACTCCTTCCCATCATGGACAACAAGCATCATCTCCCGACAGAAGAGCGGTTTCAGTGGCAGGTATCACTGTCCTGCTCCACCGAAAGACTGAGAAGATCATTCCTCCCCCAGGCCATGTGGCTTTTCAGCACAACAGAGGTAGGAGTGATAAAAACTGGCCTTTTTTAAGAAAAACCTAATTATGTATTATCGCACTACAAACTTCCATTGTTGAATTATTCTTATTTTCTTGTCTCCCCTGCCCTGCCTTGGCTCGTTTTAGGTTGTGATTTTATGAACTTTATTATGACATTTTTGCAGCGCTGCTGGAAATATGAATTTCTCTTGGAGTTGTATCCATTTATCAACTATTTCAATAGAATATTCCAACAATATTCCAGTATCACAACATTTTTACTTCACTACAATGTACCAATATTTTTTTTATTATGTTAACCTAGTATAATTTCCTATCATTGTATTCTATTGCAACCTTTTTCAATATTATCATGACCTTGATTGGCTGGGGAGGAATCACATGATTGTGGCCATTTGAACGTGAGAGTTTAGGGTACCAAACGTGATTCATGAACGGGGAAAAGGTGGAAAGATGAATTCAAAAGGGGTGTGTGTGTGTGTGTACCTTGTTTGTGCAAGGGAGACACGTATGGTGTGTACACAGTAGTGTGTACGGTATTGTGCAAGTGTGCACCAACAAGTAAAATGGGCGTGTATCTGAAATGCATATTAAAACACTTGATATTGTTGGATTTATTCACAAATAATGCAAATGAGTGCATATGTAAGTGTGTGTGTGCTATATGCTTTGTTTTACACTGTGCGTGTGTGTGTGTGTGTTTCCTCCCATTGGTCCAATTACTCCAGAACCAAACCTTGTCTGCTCCTCTGCATCCTCTTCTTAAAAAAATCCCTCACCCGTCTCACCCCAGCAGTCCCCATGGTGAGGCCAACCTTCCCCCCATCACACCCCCCACAGCCGGATTGTCCATCCCAACAGCCCTCACAGGACCCTCACAGCACCTCGCTTACACTTTGGGAATCATCTCCATTGTCGTTCACCTCTCTCTTCATCTCGTCTTTCTAGCTGTCCTTCGCGTGCCCCCTAAACTCTTCCTTTTTGGCCCCCCCACCCCCGCGCCCTTACACCCTTTCCATTGTTCCCATTACACCACCCCACCTGCCCTCCCCAGTCCCAGGTGAGCTGACGACACAAGGAGAGCAGAAACACACTGTGAATATTAATGGTTTGATCTGAATATTAATAAAGTACGCATCTTAATGATCTTTTAAAGCAAAAGAAAAAAAATACAAGCGCTACAATGAACGGCTATACTGCTGTGACACACACACACACACACACACACACACACACACACACACTGATCCTCCCAATCCATCCTGCACTGTGTAGCATAGTTAAAACACGGCCTTATCCTCCGACCTGCTGTTTAAATGCTGAGCGTCACGTTGAAGACAAATGCCTTCTTTCCTCCTCCTCCTCGTCTTTAGCAAATGAAGACACTTCTCCTTTCCCACGTCCTTCTCCTCTATCTCATCCTGTTGCTCACTACACTTTCTTTTTATCTCCTTCTGCTCGTTTAGTTCAGGCAGCTTCCCGCTCCCCTGACTTCTCACCGTTGCCCCGTTTCACCTCTTTTCTCACTCCCCACCCTTTCCCTCTCTCTCTCTTTTTTTTTTAAGCAAACTATCCCCCCCCACACCCCTTTTCCCCGCTATATATTACCCCATCTCGTGCTCCCTCTCTCCCAGCCTCACCTACTCGATATTCCAGCCTTGTTCTCCTGCAGTCTCCAGCACAACTTTCTGACCCACTTCCTCTCTCGTCCCTGGCCTCCTGATCAAAGCCTGCAGGACGGCATCGCCTTGGGCAGAGGAGAGGGAGAACGTGAGATGGGTGGGGAGGTGGATTTGTATTTTTATTTTTTGGAGGGGAGGGTGGATGAAGGGATCCGAGTTGAGAGGAAAAGAGGAAGAGACAGATAGAGAAAGGATAGAGACGCAAGCCAGAGATCACAAAGCCAGGAAAGAGGAGCCAGGTGCCCTCTCAAGCCCAAGGACAAAAGCTCTTCCTGGTTGATCACACGTGCGCACACACACACACACACACACACACACACCCGTTGCCAGACCTGTCAGCACCATCACCCGCAGTCGTGTACGTTATGTGCGACGACAAGGTTGACATTAATGTGGTGTGATAAGAAAAAATAAAGAAAATGTCGTTTTTTTTTTTAAACCCACGCTGCCAAAACACCTCATTTTTCGCTGCGGAGAGGACGGAGAGTCAACAGGATGTTTAATAAATTACACTTTCAGATTACATGTTGTCCCGTCTTGTTATTCTGCTTCGCATTCAGGCGTTTCACAGATGAGGGCGCTCGACAACGTGCGTATATCAGCAGGTGTCAGTCACAATAGCAGTACATACACAAAACCTTTCCGTTCCCTTCCCGTTCACCCTGGCCAGATCAAAATCAATAGCGATTGGCTGGCGACCGGTCCGGGGTGTCCGTCACCCCTTGCCCGAAGTCAGCTGGGATAGCTCCGGCATACCCCTCGGGACCCTAATGAGGATAAGCACCACAGAAAATGGATGGATCTTCTTTATCAAATGCCACTTGTAACTTTCTTAGTGCCCCATGGTGGGTTATTTGTTGTTCCCCTCAACAAAAAAAGGACAGTGAGTCCTCATTTCCACGTGTAGGGTGCTTTGTATGGATTCACTTTGATTCGGCCAAACGATTCAGTAAAGGGCAAACGGACTACAGAGGTCCCTTGACATTAATCTGTCCAGAAGGTCCGACTCAAACCAAAACGGACTCTAACCAAGGCACATTTTCCCCTAGAAAATGATCCATTCACTGATCCATTTTCGTCTGCGTATCCGCCTAAGTTGGGAGGCCTAGTCTTCCCCCTCCCCGGCTACTTCGTCCAGCTCCTCCTGGCGGATCAGGAGGAGCTCCCAGGCCAGTTGAGCGACATAGTCTCTCCAACACGTCCTCGGTCTTCCCCGAGGCCTTCCACCAGTCGGACTGTGACACCCAAAAATGTTAACACAAAACACACTCTCAAGAAGCGGAAAATGAAGCAAAAATATGCAATTTTTGTTAATACAAACAGAAATGAGTGTAAAAATTGGATGTAAAACAAGACTGGCAGAGACACCGAGTGTAACCCTCAATGCGGTGCGGGGTTGATAATATGTGTGTGTGTGTGTGTGAGTGCAGTGCAGCCAATGACGGCATACCTCTGAAATGATGACGGCCTTTTCTTTAAGCCGTGAAATTCAGAGGTGTCGTTCCGGTCTGTTGCCCCTCTTTTGTTTCTTGTTATGTCGCGTACCTCGCTGCAGCGCAACAAATCTGTTATATTCATATGCCGTTGCTCGAAAATGGCGCAAGGAGTGAAGTGAAATCAAGTATGAGATTATGTCGTCGGCGCGTGATCCATGATGGCGGCGTAAACAAACCGGACAGTATTTTGGACGCTGAAGAACGTTTTGCAAATATTTTGGATGTTAACTGAAAAACCGGGGCGGATGTTAACCAAGGTAACCAAGGTTAACCAAGGCAAAAACGTAATCGTACAAAAACTGAAGCGTCCGAAAAACGAGGTTCCATTCTATTAATATCAGTGTGGTGAACTTGAATGACAGCTAAAATGTTGCTTCAAAAGTTGCCTGTACAGTAAAGAGTTGTTCAGGGGGCCACATCTTTCAAAAGGCAAAAAGGACCAAGGGCTGGACTTGTAGCTATGCTGGCCTGCCCAATAACATGATCAATTTATTCTCAATAAAACGATGGATATCAGTAAAACAGGAGCCGTGCTTACAAAGACAAAGGGTGATTGAAGAAAGTGTACACAAAGCAGACTAGTTAAATGCGGCTGGGATGAAGGCTTGATGACGGATTTCAATTGGGAAAAAGAGAGAACAAAATCGGACGTTGACCACCGTCACGGAACACATTGTGGTTGATTTTGGAGGAGTCACCGTATTCTAAGCATTATCTTTTCCAGAAATGATTAATTATTCATCAAGTAGACACTCATTTAGGGTGGGGGGAAAAAAAAAACGTCCGAATTATTAGGAGCTCTTTTGCCGTGTAAACAACCTGGATCTTGGTCTGGGATTGCAATCTAAGGGCTCGTCCATCCCAGCGGCCATGTCGGTCGGAGGTGGGAGGGGGTGCAAGGACGGAAGAACACTAGCCCATTTGTACCCAGAGTGAGGTGGCGTGTACTTTACCATTCCCCGCGCATCCCGACAAAGAGCACTAATTATAAATAAATTAGGGACACGACACGGTGAGCCACAAGGGGGGACCGGCACGACAAGCGGCGGCGGCAAAGTCAGACTGATAGAGAGTGCAGAGCTGAAAGAAACAGACAAGAGACGCCTGAGTGAGGGAGAACAAGACAGGAGAGATTTTGCAATGACATCGAGGTGCAAGTGGGAGAAGAAAGTAGATAAGAAATAAGAGGAATGGAGCGCACGGAAGGCCAGGGGATGGGGATGGGGGAGCTGGAGGAGGCGGAGGCTTGTAAGTGAGCGAGTATACAAGGCCTGAATCCTCAAAATATAGCTTGAGCATACATCCCGCTGCTGAATTTCCCAAAAAAAAAAAATCCCTCTAGATGATGGAGCGGAGGCGCTGCAATGTGTTTGAACGCAGATAGAAAAAGGTGGCGGGGAAATTAACAAGACACACAGAGGAGAAACATCAGGATGAATGCTTGGGGCGGGGGAGGAAGCACAACAAACAGGCCCCTGTTTGGCACGAATGGCTGCTATTTGAGAAAGAAAGTGATACCAATCTGATTAAACAAATGCTGCGCAATAACGATGAGACGGAGATATCAAGCGGAGTAACACTCCCCACCTGTCACTCAAGCTTATCTGAGATGACTTGTCAACCAAGCGAGTGCATGTCGAGAGACTGCAGTGTGTGTGCAGAAACAGTCTTTGCATGACGTGTGTGTACATGTGAGTTTAGCCGCGCCTGAAGTCTGCATGCTTGTGTTCCGTGTGTGTGTGTGTGTGTGTGCGTGTGCACGGGGAGAAAGTCTTGCCGCTATCTAAATGGATCACACCTCTTCAAAGTGGGCCACCATTTCTCAGAGGCTGCCATCTTTGTACAGATAGATAGACAGGAGGATGGATGGAGGGGCGGAAGGCTGGACGGGGGTGAAGAGGGCGAGAGGCGGAGGGGAATGATTTCCGGGTAGGGTCGACAACTCAAGGTTATGTCCAGCCTGAAGTTGAGAAGTGATGACCGATGGCCGGTAAGGAATACAAACAGTGATGCGAGGTGAGAGTCTGGAACATGATAGAAGTTAACAAGCTGCCCGTGCGATGAAGCCAGGAGACATTTATTATCCCTGAACAACTGCCGTGTGCCTCTCTGCCGCCAAAGGGGGTGAGAGGTCATCTGACTGCGAGTCAGAGACAGAGAAAGGTCCGCTAACTGACCTGCGATTGGCCCCCTGACAGGGCAAACACCGCCACCCTCTTCCTCATCATCATCGCGATCCGGTCTCCATGGCTACTGAGCTGCACACAAACATGATGTCAGTATTGGACTTGAGGGAGGCGCTGAGGAGATGTCACATAACTCACAGATACACACTCAAACAGCATGGCGCTCCACCAAGGTTGCAAAAGACAATGCCATGCATGACGATACATAAAGTACCTGACGGACAGCAACAATTGCTTGCAACACAACAGGGGTGTCTTTAAGCCTCTGATAGGACCACTGCAGAAAATGGCTGGGCTGACTTCCTCCCCCAGTAGTGTGTCGGTGCATGGAAACGAGCATTATTTGTTGCGGAAAAAGTTCTATCCTACCTAAAAAAGAGAAAGGCTGAAATAAGAACATCAAACTTGAGCATTTGGTTCGTTTGGTCTGCAGATGTCTAGTGTAGATGTAGCGGATGTAGATGTGGAATTGAAGTCCTAGTATTTTTTCCATGAAATTGTGTGGCTCTCGAAGTTAACACGTTAACGGAAGTGTCCTAATTTTTTTTAAAGCACGATTAACGTGCGAAAAGGGTATTTTGAATGGCAAGATTGGCGTCAAAGCCCTGGCAGATGGCTCTCTCAACAAGACCAAAGTTATGTTCGTTGCTGTGACTTGAGTTGTCACGGAGTACATCGCCTCTGGGAGAAGAGGGAAGTTGTTTTGTCATTTATACCGTGGTACCTTGGCATTAACTGTCCCAACTAACGGGTGTTTTCAGATACAAGCTGTCTCCTGCTTTGCTCTAAACTGCTAGCTCAAATGTAGGCTAGGAGCTGCTAGGTACCGGCATAGCCGATGAGAGGTATTTGGGGAGCTGGTTAATGCTATGCCATTGGCACTGGCATCATAGAGATCGTATATACGGTATAGCCATCTACTTTATCTTATTTAGTATGATTGTGCACGAACGATTGTGCATGAACAACATCAAATTAAAAGCACTAAATGGAAAAGCGAACCACCATCCACTTGGAGTTTGTTTTCCAGAGAGGTTGTGTACCACAAATATGCACATTAGCATTCACTAAGGTTATTAGATCCTACTTTAAGCATCCCCACTTAGTAGCAGCATTTGGAAGCAAATAGTTGAAAGGGTACAAATATGGTATAGTAGTTTGTCTGTGCAGCTAGGGAGAACAAAGGTGCATTCAAGGGCATTCAAATTGAGGGACAAATCGCCCCTTGCATGAAATATTCAAAAACTAAGGGGGCTTTCTAACTGTGTGTTACTTTCAAATAACATAATAGCCGATATTTCCAATATTAATATCTCTTTACATCAAAGTTGATGTTATCATAGTTGTATTTTGAATCGTTTACCCCAAAAGAGATTTACATCCCTACTACCAACAGTATATCATCTTGATTTACTACAATGTCTCTCACGGGTATGTCAGATTCCAGCTTCTGTGTGTTGCCAGGTCAATCTAATACACACAGGGCCTTCAAAACCAGCAGTGCTGGCCATGTAACAATTAATTACAATACAATCCATTGGAATACCAGGGGCTAACTGGGTTTCTTGCTTTAGCATAGTATTATATAATAGAATACAATAGTATTCACCGCATATTCTGTCATGCTTTGCATTGTTATGTTGCGTTTTTGTATGTTATTGATGGTTTGTCTAATTGGGTATAATAGTGATGGTACAAAGAGGTGGCTCAGGGTGCCCGACGGTAGGCCCAGGTATGACTTTCACCGCCCACCAATGCTTACACCTCGTCACACATAAATTCATTCACAAAAAAAAAAAAATTACAACAGGAAAAAAAAAGGAAAAGAAATAAAAAAAAAAAAAGAAAATACATAAGACATAAACAAAAAAAAGAAGGAAAATTAAAAAAAAAAAAAATTAAACAAAAACAATTAAGAAAAAAATGGAGTCAACGCAACCTCGTATTTAAAAAAATGCATACCCACGTAACCGCATGAATGCATTGGGAACCACAGTCATTAGCATGCCAAACCTGTAAGCGGCGATACGAACATTCTACCCAATCAGAATCATCGTCTGTCATCCCGCCACTTCCGCCAAACATAAAACATGGCGCCATGCCGACCTCAATGTGCTTCTTGGCCTCTGCTTTTCAACGTGAAGCAGTATTTGGGTTTGCAAAAACGAGCAAGCAAGGAAAAAGCGCCTGACCCAACACAGTTCTGAGGGCATCCATGCTGTTTCGGATGCAAATACCGGTGGTGTGTGTGACGTCACAGCATACTTGGTCGCAGGCAGTGACGTTTGGAAACGTAAAACTCCGGTTATTTGCGTCCATACTCAAACATATAACCAGAGTTTTCTCCAAATCTACACTTTGGCCAGAGGTTTTAAAAAACCTCCGTTTTTAGTGCCGTATATCTGCGGGCTCGTGTGGATGATAGGCCAAATTGTGGAAAAATAACTTTACATTGACGCTTTATGGGATACCCGCCCACATGTGTCTCGGGTGCCAATATTTTCAGGACACCCTTCTGGGTTTTACTAGGGGATACTTTGATGGTGCTCCTGGGTCACAATATGGCTGATTTTGAGACCTCTCTAGACAAAGTCTGGGTGTCGGCTCAGTAAACAAAGTTTTCGGACATCACAGTTTTTGTTTTTATTTGGTTTTCGTCAAAAATGTCTCCAAAATATTTGTTTTTCGTACACTGTCTTTGTTCCAAAATGTCTCCAAAATATTTGTTTTTCGTACAATGTCTTTGTTCCAAAATGTCTCCAAAATTTTAGTTTTTCGTACACTGTCTTTGTTCCAAAATGTCTCCAAAATTTTAGTTTTTCGTACACTGTCTTTGTTCCAAAATGTCTCCAAAATTTTAGTTTTTCGTACACTGTCTTGGTTCATCGCTCAGCAATCACTTTGTCTTAAGGAATCTTAAGATGTCACATACTTCCTGTCTAATTTTTTGCTGTATTTTGAAGAAAAAAATCTGCTTCGGCTCCGAGATTTGGTTGCCGTAATTTGGGCCACACTCCAACATGGCGGATACGGTATGTTTTTGTACAGTAACGCACGTGACAAACTATTCCGCTTGCCCTGTATTGTTCCACAAAGTTGAGCGCCCAAACCAACCACCTACACGCTGACGACTTACTGTCCACACGTTTGAGTGTGACTGCTAAAGAACCCACCAAGAGGCCAAGGAAAGCTGCGTCAACAATATGTTCCATTCATTCCATTCCATTTTCTTCCACTTATCCGGGTCCGGGTCATAGGGGCTACAGTCTCAGTAGGGAAGGCCAGACTTCCTGGTCTCCTCTTAAAGTTCCACCTGGACGCACCAAGGCGTCCCCAGGCCAGTTGCGAGCTTTTCCAGGTTGTCTTTGTGCGTCATCAAATCGCTCAGTCAGTTGTACCCTTGGCTTTACGGCGAGTCCAGCCCAGCTAAGCTTGTATCCGCAATCTCGTTCTTTCGGTCACGAACCAACGCTCATGTCATTGGGGAGAACATAAACGGACCAGTAGAATTTCTTTGATTAATCATTTTGAATGCAAGGAACAGATGAATTGGACTGACATTGTTTCCTTTGTGGGAGAAAATGCCTCAATGTTTTTGTTTGTTTTGGTTTCTGTTGGACCATAGAACCAATAACAAAAAATGAGCTGAGGCGGCTGCTGCTCTTTCAAGGAGGGGAAGCTCATTTCCAGCCTACATCATAAATGCGTTTATTTATATGTAAATTCAAACCTCCGTTCCTAGTCGTTTTCAACAAAGACAATGTCACTGGGGATCACCACAGTCTCCGGATCAGTTCAAAACAGCACAAGGAAAAACTTGAACATGCTCCGGTGGAGGTTTATATACTTCAAGATCACCGATTCGCTCATTCCCTCTGCCTATTGAAAAAGGATTCCGCCTCAGACAGATCGTCCAATCATCATGCAGAAACCGAGCGTCCGGGCCAGCCCACTGCCACATAAACCCCCAGAGACGGTGAACGTCCGATGGGTGGGACAAAGTCCGGCATTTATCCAGTGACTGTCCAGTTTTGTGCACTCTACTCTTCCCCGTCGAAGTCAGTAGACGCTCAGCGTCCAACGGTGAAAAACGTGAAGTGGCGTCAGTTACCTGTGAGCAAATATTTAGCCAATGAAACGTAGACACGGCGGCACATATTTCACCCCTTTTTTTCTGCTGTTGGTGAATGCACCTTGCTGGCCGTGATTGGTTGATGAGGAAGTCGCTTTTGTGGGGTGTGAAATGTTTTCAGTCCGGTGGTGATACCGAGTGATAATCACGTGTGTACCCCATTTAGCTTCTCCCTGGAACAGCAAGGCGCCTTTTAACCACCAAACAAAGGGCCAAACAAAGACAAATACACCTCCAATGGAGATCTTTTGCAGCAATCACGCCTGCTTCCACAGGCCCAACATGGACTCCATTATCAAAGTGGCGGGCCCGTACGAGAGCGCAGTCTGTAAAGTTGCAGCAAAGAGCGGGAGTTAAGGAAAGGTAAAGAAGAGGAGCAGCTTGTTGCATTAGCATTCCACCAGCAGAGAGGCTGTCTGTTTGCCTCTGGCAGCAGCCGACAGAGGGGAGGGGGGGGGGGACACTCTCTGCATCCTCACGCAGCTCGTCTATCTCTCCCCGTGTCACTGTCTATCTCTCGCTCTGTCTGTCTCGCTCTCGCTTTGCGCTCGCCCAGTCGACATCCTCAACAGCCCGGCCCACCTACCCCCGCCTTTTCTTCATCGCCGCCGCCTGTCACCGTTTTTCTCCACACGGGACGCTTTGCTCTTGTATCTCCCCCATCTCGCTGTCAAACCGGCATCGTGCTTGTTTATCTCTCTCCATGCTAATTTCTATTGTGCCGCCGCCTTTTCATTAAGAACACACTGACCCCCTCCCCCCCAAGCCCCCCCAAGCCAAGACAGGATGCCGCTCCCGAAACGAGAGAACTGCTCACCGGATCCAAACTGGGAGGCAATGGGTGACAGCAACAGGTGAAAAACATGCTGTACATACAACAAACGCAGTCTGAAACAGTCATATTTATTTATAAATAGGAGAAAAATAGTTTATTGTTTTTTGCAGCTGTTTAGAACTGCACCGAGTGCCTCTAAAATGTACCCTCCCGAAAAATGACCAAAATGATATCAATACCGTGCAGTTTTACAGCACTCCAAACTACAACCACAATGATATGACGGTCAAAATATCATTTTTTGCTCCTTTGGAGCTTCTAAGGCGCCATTTTGGCTCAGTACGCCATGTTGCATATGAAATACATAAAATACAATGTGACCTTCAGACTTAAAGTGGGTTTTTATCCATAAAAAGGGTCACTGGCCTAGAATAATCAGCATTTAATAGCTCGAGGTGAAAGGCCGGGTGAAGCCTCAATAGAGATGATCCCGAGTGTGGACCGAGTGTGTGTAACCTCTAAATGATACACACGAGGTAGACATCAGAGGGTTGTCATCCATTGTTTTACCTGTGGATTTATCTGCAAAGCGTGTGAAATGATGCAGAACGAGCTTGTGTAACAGCAAACGGCCTTTTTATACGATGTCGTAGTCCAGCTCAGAGGGCCTGCTCGGGAGCACCAGAACTTGAGAAAAGTCAATCACTCCCTCACTTGCTTTCTCCACTTTTGAGAGAAGCGATGCTGTTAAAGATGATATAACCTTTAACCCGCTCCTGGAGAAAGGAACCAGCGTATTTGTAAAAAGAAAAAAGGCTTTGCTACACATCTTAAAATCAAGCCTGAAGCTCTGCCAGCGATTTGTTAGCTTACAGACACGGACCTGTAAGTTGAATCCTTCTCTTTCTCTTCCGCGAGTGGGCAACCCTAGCATGACGTTGCCGTTAAAGTGTGCGTGTAATGTTAGCACTGTAGCTGACATTGCTAGGCAAGTGTTGCAAACATTTGTGTCCTCCAGAGCCAGACGAGGTGGCTCGGGCATCTGGTTAGGGTACCTCCCGGACGCCTCCCTGGGGAGAGACTATGTCTCTCTGCTGGCCAGGGAACGCCTCGGCATCCGCCGGGAAAAGCTGGACGAAATGGCCGGGGAGAGGGAAGTCTGGGCATCTCTGCTTAGGCTGCTGCCCCCGCGACCCGACCTCGGATAAGCGGAAGAAAATGGATGGATGTTTTCTGCATTTGGGTACGCTGGCCTAGTGGTCCAAAGCTCGACGGGTTGGTGACCCCTGGTGTAAACCCGTTTTCAAATGCAACTCGGGCCTCAATCGTACGTGGATGTATATCCTATATGAGGAGGATAAACCAATTTGACCAGATATCCAGTTTGGGGATACGACGCAGGGGTCGGGAACCTTTTGGGCTAAGAGAGCCGTGAATGACACACATTTTCAAATGTATTTTTGTGAGAGCCATATCCTATTTTTGAAAAAAAGTGAATACAACTAAAGGTGTGCCAACAATTTTAGATGATAAGTCTCTGAATTGGATGGATGAAAGTGCTGAGAAGGTTTTATATTTTAAATATTAAAGTATTTTTAACACGGTCATGTTTTACTTGGCAAAATACATGAACCAAAACATTATAAAACAAAAATTCTACATTTAATTGTAATATTATGACTTTATTCCCACAATATTTTAACTTTATCCCTATATAAAATTTTTCCCCAACCCTAATATTGCAAAAAATTCCAAATTTATATTGTTTTGTTTGTTTCCTAATATTGTGACATTTAATAAATAAAAATGAACTGTTACTAAAATGACCTTGTTTTAACTCATAATATTACAAAATTTTTTCTCTTAATGTTTTGACGGTCTACTCATAAAATTACAGCATTTCTTTCCATTTCTGCTGGGGTTTATTTTAATATTCCATTTTCTTTCAACTTTCCTTGTAATTATGACTTCATTCCTGTAATATTTGGACTTTATTCCCCTAATATTCTAACCTTTCCAACACCCTAACTTTCTTTTTCCTAATTAACTTTTTTTGGTTAGATTACAAGTTTTTTCTACTAATATTTTGACTTTTTTTTATATACTTTTTTTTACTGCTCATTTTTCAATGTTTTATAGTTTCCTTACAATTTTTAGTTAAGTTGTATTTTTTGAATGTGCCACGGGCCAATAAATCACTTCAAACACCCCTGTTGTAAAGACATGTTACATATATTTTAAGAAACATCGAAATGAAAATAAATAAATATTATGGTGTTTAGAACGATTAAGAAGGGTGCAATACTTGAGCAGTCAGACCAACAGCGGCGAGTGTGATAACGTGTGTTTTGTACCGTCATTACTGTGAAATCTGTGATTACTTGGATCTGTGCTTGGAAGATGTGTCCTACTTAAGGGGATTTGCACCATTTCTTTTGTATTATTAATTGGACCGAAGGTTAAGACTTGTGTTTTTTCATTGCACACGGTGTACAACCAAATTTAGTTTGGGTCGGAATTAGTTTACTTTGTTTTTGGTCCGTGTCTGACTAATACATGACATGCCTCATCCGACACGTGTCTGAGCCACTGTAATATCCGACCTCTGCGTTCATGGAAAGGTGTGTAGGCTCTGGGGTGGGCGTGTGGACAAACACAGCTCATTAGCATTAAAGCTGCAGACACACACAAATGTGCATTCCCAGTAGTAAACTGTCTGGATCCCAGCATCAAGGCTAACCCACCACTACGCTGTTGTGGGACCTCTGAGAAGGTTGGAAAACGGTATAATATGGACATTGAAGTTTAAAACATCACCTTCCTTTAGCAACAGTCACAAGGACATCCGTGATAAATAAAAAAAGAGCAGAAGTGTCACGGAATTTTGATATGTATTGAAAACTACAGAAGGGTTGGAACTACAAAAATGTGCACTGTTCCGTCCCCCGCCCCCCATCATCTTTAAACCACAAGCGCTTTTTGGCGCGTCAAGTCCAGCCTGTCTACTCTGCCATGAAAGCAGTCAATCATTCCCAGGATTCAACCTTTGTCAGCATTCTGCAGCAGCGCGCAAGCTGACGCCTTGCGGACGTCCCGCGCGCTTTGCCGTCCTGACCGCATTGAATCCACCGTCGGCCTCAAAGAGAATCAGCGCGAGGAAACGCCTTCCGACGCGGGCGAGTCGCCGTCGAACAAAGTCAGCAAATAGGCGTGATGGGTATCAACATAAAGCTCCGATGATTGCTGCGTTATCAAATGTAATTAGATTAAAAGGGCTTAGCTTGGCTGAGGGGTGCTGGGGGGGTGTAAGTAAATAATGTGCCGCTCAGCCTACTCTCAGAGACAAGACGCATTCACACAAACGAAAAGTCGATTCAACAGCAGCCGGCCGGCCGATGGCGCCGCCAAAGCACATCAGCGTGACATCTGTTCTCGTGAGAATTCCGTAGGAAATTGTACAAAAGATGAACTCGCGCGTTCGGTAGGAACGGGAGTGCAATTAGTCCGACAACAGGAATGAACGGATGGGCGGAAAAAACTCGGTATCAGGGTGTTTTAGCAGGCCGGGGGAAGGCCGAGGTTTTCATCCGCATGGTCTCATGAGCGATGGCTGGACTTAGCCCCGACATAATCAACTATTTTTCTTTCATTGTCCCGAAACTCATCCTTCTCATTTAAAAAGGTACTGTATCTCCCTTGTCTCAATTCATCTTCGCCTCTCCCTCTGTTTGCCCTTCTGCGTTTCCTCCCCCCGCTCCGCTGCATCCATCTTGTTCCCGCCTCCCTCCAGCCTCCAGCCAGCACTCTGGTATTCCCAAAGTCATCTGCAATCAGACATCTTCAATGGATTAATTACACTGTCCTCACACGGCTTGATTGAGCATCTAACATAACACCCCCACCAGCGCCTCGCCGTCCGCCCACTTATAGACCTTGCATGCTGTATTTGCACCCTCTTCATCTCCTTGCTTCCTTTCCTAACCCTCACACTCCCCACACCCCCTGGGCTGCGGCGCCTCGCTAATTGGACATTGACTTGGTATTGGGTCCTCTCCATGATCTTTCCTGAATATTGGGATTCCACTAAGTTAAGAATGAAGAGAGCGGAGACTCTTGCCAGGAGAATGGATGAGCGCGAGAGGCTCACTAAATGCCTCAGCTTAAAGAAATACTTTAGATACACAAAAGTTCCACTTGGGCTTACTTGATGCTGAACTGGTCACAATTTCCGCACAAGAACGCTGAGAAATGGTTGCTTTCTCTTGATTGAAAGGAACTGATGGAAACTCCTGCACCTTTACTATGATGTCCCACGGCGTAGATCCCGGTGCCCAAAGCAGGTACGCAGATTGCCGCATGGGGTACGTGAATAAAAATGTAAAAACGGCTTTACTGCATTAGCACCGAACACTGATATTCACAAAATGCGCTCGAATGCCTCATGTGGGGGGTGCTCCGGGAGTACAGGATTGATGGTGCGCTACCACATGCCATTCGGTCCTTGTACAGCCTGAGCAGCAGTCCGGTTCGCCTTGCCAGCAACAAGTCGAGCCTGTTCCTAATTTTCATGGCCAGAATTTCTAGGCGCAGCCAAGGCGTCGACGGGGTCCGGTTTGGGGGCCTTGGGATCTCGTCTCTGCTATTTGCAGATGATCTGATGTTGCCATCAGGCTGTGGCTGCCAGCGCTCACAGGGGTGGTTTGCAGCTGAGTACGAAGCTTTTGGGTTGAGACTCAGCAGTGGTCCGTGGTCATGGTTCTTAGTCGGAAAAGGGTGGATGGCACCCTCCGGGTTAGGAGTGAGGTTTTTGCCCCATATGGAGGTGTATCTCGGGGTCTTGTTCACGAGTGAGGAATGGTTGCAGCGTGAGATCGTCAGATGAATGCAGTAATGTGGGCACTGCACCGGACTGTCGTGGTGAAGAGAAGAGCTGAGACGGAAGGTAAAGCTCTAAATTTACCGGTCAATCCATGTTCCCAACTTGATATATGGTCATGAACTTTGAGTCATGACCAAAAGAACGAGATCACGGATAAAAGCGGAGGAAAAGAGCTTCCTGCGTACTGTTGAAAAATAAGACACATGATTTTTTCATCATGGTAACCACAATATGTCAAAGATGTGCAGAAGAAGGGGTACGTGGCTTCCAGTCGGTTGTCTGGAGGGGTTACGCGACCGTGAGTTTGAGAACCAATGGTGTAGGTCATTCTGGAGCAAAATCTGCTAATCGTTTCAACATCCACACACTAAAAAAAAAAAAGAGTCTCAGTAGACCAGGGCCCCTTTTTGAGTCCCACATGAGATGATCAGAGGCTCCCTAATTGGGCGAGCAACAGCAAACACCGAGCCCACAGCTATCCCGAACCGGGCTGGGGGTCACTAAACACAACACTAACTACAATCACCTAGCAAACACTAAAACTGACAGCACAACATCTAGCGGGTAAATAAACACACGTGGGGCAGTTCTAAGTACTACTACTACGATGAGGAATGATAAACAACTCTTAACAAAACAAGTGCCGCTGAAAGCACTCCCGGTGACGCCGTGTAGGAGGAAGCAGGCAAGTGAGGCCCACGTTATGGAGAACCGTTCATATTCTAAAAGAACCCTTTATGTTCTCACCTGCTTATTGATAAAACGGTATCAGAAGCCCTTTTGTGTGAAAACGTGAAAGCCTTTTTTGTGAAATACTTGATGCGGCCCGGCCTCACCCACAGTCTAATCAACGTGGCCGTAAACCTACAAAATCACTCGGGTTTCCTCCCACACTCCTGCATGTTAGGTTAACTGGCGACTCTAAATGGTCCGTAGCTATGAATGAGAGTGTGACTGGTTGTGTGCCCAGTCCAGGGTGTACTCGCCTCTCGCCCGAAGACTGCTGGGATAGGCTCCGGCAAGAGGATAAGCGGCATAGAAAATGGATGCATGGATGTACGTATCGAAATAATCTATTTCTTGTCACATTACGTTTTGGTTTATTCTTTGCTTTTGTTTATTTTTATGTTTATAATGTGCCACAGGCCCATGAAAAAAAAAAGAAAGAGACACAGTCAACAAATAGCCCCGGGGCTGCACTTCAAACACCCCTGGGTTTACGCATTTCACCCGGAGGGCGAATTATTACCAAAGGACCGCAGAGTGTCTCCGGGCTCTGTCTGTCTCAGCACCATCGCTGTCATGATTCCTACTTGTCAGAGACTGGCTTGTGGAGCACCGGCAGCTGCTGGTCATTTTTCCCGACCTACATCATAAATGTGTTCATTAACTCTTTTCTCTCTTCCTTTTCTCGTTTTTAAACAAAGACAAAACCGCTGGGGATCGCCAAAGTCTGCGGATCAGTACACACAACGCAATGAAAAACCTGAGTTTACACTTCAAGATCGCTGATTCGCTCTGTTCACTGTCAATCAAAAAGGGATTCCGCCTCAGACGGATCATCCAATCATTGCGCAGAAGCCAAGCATCTGGGCCAGCCCACTGCCCCGTAGGCCCCCCAGAGACGCTCAGCATACGATGGGCGGGACAAAGCCCAGCATTTTTCCAATGACAGTCCAGTTTTGTGCTGTGGAACAACCCGCTCTACACTTTCCAATCGATGACAGTAGATGCTCGCCGTTGGACTGTGTAAAAACAACACGTTCCGGGGGGTTGAATGAGAAGGAAGTGGTGTCAGTGGTAAGTGATGAGTAGCTGATTCTGAACAAAAGATGAAGGTATTCATTTCTTTTGGACATTTAGGGGGAAGATGAGCTTCCCTTGCGGTCTTAGAAAAATGGCCACTGTTGCGGAGATGATGTGCACGCCTGCGACGCTAACACACACACACTGCGTCAAATACTTCACCTTTCCTGACTGCCTGCACTTGATTACAGACTAAATACATGGTGCTACAAAAAAAACCTTTGTAGCGACTGAAACCTGATAGCAGTGAGCCACCACAAACAAATGAACGTCTGGAAAACACTGCTCCACCATGCTTGACTACACTGTGATTGTGTTGCCAGACATGTAAACGATAGCAGCTGGGTGTTTCCTGTGGGTAGTGCCACGCAAGCTGTACACTGACTCCTCTAAAGTCTAGTTTCACTTCTACAGTATTGCCCCTTAAGGTGACAAACGGTAATAGAAATGGCTGCTGAAATGTGGGAGAGTGTAGATATTGTTGTTATCTGATTAGGGAGCTTCTTCAAGTGACTCTAAACAACCCTAACGACCGTCTGTGCTCATTTTCCTGTACACGCACACACACTCATTCTTCCTCACTCTCGCCTTAAAACCCACTCACATCCAGCTCACATCAATCATGAATCGCCAGACCATAACCCTCCAAGCAGAGTGCTGCTTTGAGTCATTCTAAAACCATGATGGATGACAACTTCCCAAAGCAATCCCTCTTGTGCGTGCCAGCATCATTTAACTAACAGCGTCTACCTGCCCCGGCCAATACGGCTCCTCCCAACCCAGCCTTCACAAAAAAAAAATTTAAAAATAAAAACCCTCCCTCAGAGACAGAGGAATGATCTTGGCCCAGGACGGCGGCATCAGCCAACCTCTCCCTTTTCTCCATCACGAGTGGTAAAGACGGGCTTGTGAGGAGGTTAAGCTGACCTCGGGCTCACGCTTTGGAGTGGGTTTACCCGGGGAGTGCGAGATGACAAAACATTTAGCCCAATTTCACTTGCAGCTCACTGACAGGCGGAAACAAAAGAAGCCTCGGAGGAATTTGGAATCATCGAATGAATGTCAATTAATTTCACAGCACCGACTTGAATTGATTAGAATATAAAACAATCTTTCTGGAAAGCAGAGGGGGAATTGACGTGCGAGACCTTCGGAAAGAGAGAATGCGAAGGAATGACACAATGAAAGCAAGATGAGTGATGTGTGTGTGTGTGTGTAAAGTAATTAACATGATAGTCTCCCTCTCAGCCTGATAGCCCGTTCCCTGCAGCGAGGTCGTTGAGCAGACATTAACAGACACCTGAACCGCCTCGCAGACAACAAACCCGCGCCGCATCTCTAATGCAAACACGCAGCAAACATGTTCCGCCCACATTTCCCCGGCAACCGACACAGGCGGCAAACAGCAGTCAGCGGACGTGACAGCGTGCGTGTTTAGCCGTCTGCAGCATACGGCGGCAGTGCTTTATTCCAAACAAAAGGCTCATTGCGGCACCTTGACACGGATAAAGTACAAAGCTGACTGCCATCTCACCTTAGATGCATAACTTCAGCTTGCGTTCTTGCATAGTACTTATGTTTACCATTCATAAAAAGTTTTAGGTGTCCAAAGTGTGTCATTCCCCACACACTGCTTGGTGTTTTGTGACCTTCAGCATATTCAATAAAGCAGGGGTGTCTAAAGTGTGGCCCACCAGTTGTTGTTGTTTTTTTTATTATTGGGCTATGGCACATTAAAGAAATACAATTAAACACAAAAACCAGCACAAAACTTAAGCTATAATTATAAATATAACATAAAATAAAGTTTACCGTTGTGTTAAAAAGCGTTTGCTCCCTTCCTGATTTCTTGTCACACGTAAATGTTTAGAATTATCAAACTAATTTAAACAATCAGTCAATGACAACACAACTGCAGTTTTTATATTAAACTTATTATTATACTTGTGTGAAAAAGTGACATAACTTAACAGAGATTAATTGAGCTGTATCAGTGTGGAAAAGGTTACAAAGCCTTTTCTAAAGCTTTGGGACTCCAGCAAACCACAGTGAGAAATTATCCACAAACGGCCAAAACATGGAACGGTGGGGAACCTTCCCAGGACTGGCCGGCTAACCAAAACGGCTCCAAGAGCACAGCGACAACTCATCCAAAAGGTCCCCAAAGACCCCACAACAACATACAAAAAAATGCATGCCTCACTCGCCTCAGTTCATGACTCCAAAAGTCCACCTCTGAATGGATAAAGAAAACAAAATGAAGACTTTGGAGTGGCCTAGTCAAAGTCCTGACCTGAATCCTATTGAGATGCTGTGGCAAGACCTTAAAAATGCATCATGCGGAAAAAGCCTCCAATGTGACTGAATGACAGCAATTCTGCAAAGATGCGTGGGCCAAAATTCCTCCCCAGCGCTGTAAGAGGTTCATTGCAAGTTTTGGCAAATGCTTGATTGCAGTTGTTGCTGCTAAGGGTGGCCCAACCACTTTTTAGCTTTATTTAGGCTAAAATCACTTTTCCACACAGGACCATGTAGCTTTGCATTTTTTCTTCCTTAATAGTAAGAAGTCGCATTTAAAAACTGCATTTTCTGTTCACTTGTGTTGTTGTTGACTAATATTTAAACGTGTTTGATGATCTGAAACATTTAAGTTTGATCAAAATGCAAAAAATTTAAACAAAAATCAGGAACACTTTTTCACACCACTGTAACGCACACACACGCACAATAAAGACGATTAAAAGATTCCATGGCTGGAATCTGTCTATAGTAAACTCCGGTTAAAACTAACCATTATCCATTCTTCACAAAGTTACCAATGCATGGGTGCTTTGTTTTGGTTTGTTGGGCGCATTTGTCTGGCCGTACAAAAACAGAGACAAGGTAGGAAAACTGTGACATTTGTGAAAATAACGAAAACGGAATCCAACTAAATCTGGTGCGTACAAAACCTGAGGTTCCACTGAATTAGACATCAGACTAATTTCAGACTAATCATCCTTCAATTTTTTGAATGCGGCTCTTTGTAGAAAATGTTTGAACATCCCCGGAGCACTCATTCATTCATTTATTTTCTATGCCGCTTATCCTCATTAGGGCCGCAGGTATGCTGGAGCCTATCCCAGCTGGCTTCGGGCGGGAGGCGGGGTACACCCTGGACTAATTCCCAGTTAATCGCAGGGCAAAGCTTACAGCATCTGGTATTCCTAGGCGGTCTCCCATCCAAGTACTAACCAGGCCCGACCCTGCTTAGATTCAGAGATCAGGTGTTCTCAGGGTAGTATGGCCGTAAGCCCCGTAAGGAAGACATTTTTCCAAATAACTGGGTAGCATGTTGGCCTAACCGTCAGGAGGTTCAGGGTTCGAATCTCCGTTGGGCATCTCTGTGTGGAGTTTGCATGTTCTCCCCGTGCACGTGTGGGTTTTCTGCGGGTACTTCGCTTTCCTCCCACATTCCAAAAACTTGCATGTTAGGTTAATTGGCGACTCTACAGTAAAATGTCCACAGGTATGAATGTGAGTGTGAATGTTTGTCTGCCCTGCGGTTGACTGGGGAACAGTCCAGGGTGTACCCCGCCTCCCGCCCGAAGTCAGCTGGGATAGGCTCCAGCATACCCGTGACCCTAATGAGGATAAGCGGTACAGAAAATGGATGGATGGATAATTTCAATTAAAAATTTAGCTGTGAAACTCGAACAATGCTCCACTGTAAATGGCGCTATGGATGCCTATGTTTGACATCTGTCAATCAGATTTAGTCTGAACAAACAAACAAAGACGTAAAATGGCTGTCTGTGGTCGAGGTAATGAGATATCCCGTGTGAGCATTGGCGCCCGACACAATACCGCTCTTTGTTTCCCCCCTCTCCACCGCTACCTTTTGTTTCCTTCCACTTCATCCTCCACAAGCCTGAGACCTTCACTCCCTCTAATCCCAGAGCCGTGGCTTGGCCCAGACCCCCAAACGCCCCCGTCAGAAACACACAACCCCTAATTTGCTAAAGGATTAGAGTGGGAGCACCGGGGTCAAAGTGAGGCCAGCGCCAAAGACCCCAAAAGAGAAGAAATGCAAACACGCCAGGGACCTTAGGAGCCGGGGATATACATGCAAACACACACACACACACACACACACTAGACGCTGTGTGAACCCTGCACAAATGACACACACTGAGGGGCCAAACAGCATTATGTATTCACACACTGTACGTGCACGCACTAACCTCTTCTCCAGACACGTACCGCAGAAGTAAACAAACTGACCTTAACTCTGTGACAAACACATATTAGTGCGATTTAAAAGTACAACCACACGCAGTAGCGAGCGCAGACCTCCACCAGGGCTGGAAGGGGCTGGGACTTGTCGGTCAGTCTGTTTATGCAGTTCATGAAACCCCTTTCAGGCTCAAGAAGGATGACATAAAATGACACACCAGTTTGCACTCTGGAGTAACAAAACTGGTTACACTGGCAAATTTGTTAGAAAAAAAAACACGCTGTATTTGTGTGTAGTCTACTAGTTGAGTTTGAGAATAAGTGCCTGATTATGGCACCAAAAAAAAGTTCAAAAAAAGTTATAAATTAATTTGCATTTCCATGAAGGAAATAAGTATTTGATCCCTTATCCGTCAGCAAGATCTCTAGCTCTCAGGTGGATCTTACACGGGTAACGAGCAGGCATTGGCAGCCCTCTCAGCTCATTACCTGTATAAAGAGAAACCTGTCCACAGAAGCTATCAATCAATCAATCCAGATGCCATACTCTGCACCATGGCCAAGACCAAAGAGCTTTCCAAAGATGTCAAGGACAAGATCGTGACGGGCTACAAGACCATCGCCATTTGGTGACAACAGTTGGTGCAATTGTTTGCAAATGGGAGAAACATAAATTAACCGCCAATCTCCCTCGGTCTGGAGCTCCATGCAAGATCTCACCTCGTGGAGTTTCAATGATAATGAGAACGGTGAGGAATCAGCCCAGAACCACTCTGGAAGAACTTGTCAATGATCTCAAAGCAGCTGGCACCATAGTCACAGTTGGTAACACACTACGCCGTGAAGGACTGAAATCCTGCTGTGCCCGCAAGGTCCCCCTGCTCAAGAAAGTCCATCTACAGGCCCGTTTGAGGTTGTTTGGAGGAGGAGGAGGAATGCTGCCTATGACTCCAAAAACACCGTCCCCACCGTCACATATGGAGGTGGAAACATTATGCTTTGGGGGTGTTTTCTGCCAAGGGGACAGGACAATTGCACCGCATCAAAGGGAGGATGGATGGGGCCATGTACCGCCATGTAGTGTCAATGTTTGGTGAGAACCTCCTTCCCTCAGTCAGGGCATTGAAAAAGGGTCGTGGTTGGGTATTCCAGCATGACAATGATCCAAAACACACGGCCAAAGCAAAATGCGATTGGTTTAAGAAGAAGCAAATTAAGGTCATGGAGTGGCCTAGTCAGTCTCCAGACCTTAATCCCATAGAAAATCTGTGGAGGGAGCTGAAGGTTGGTCGAGTTGCCAAACATCAGCCACGAAACATGAATGACTTGGAGAGGATCTGCAAAGAGGAGTGGGCCAAAATCCCCCCTGAGATGTGTGCAAACCTTGTGGCCGACTACAAGAATCGGCTGACCTCTGTGGTTGCCCACAAAGCTTTTGCCACCAAGTACTGAAGCACCTTTTCAAAGGGATCAAATACTTATTTCCTTCATGGAAATGCAAATTAATTTATAAATCTTTTTGAAATGCATTTTTCCGGATTTGTTTTGTCATTGTTGTCTCTCAGTGTTCAAATAAAGCTATCATTGAAAGTATAGACTGATCATTTCTTTGTTAGTGGGCAAAATTACAAAATCAGCTGGGGTTCAAATAGTTTTTCCCTCACTGTACATGTCCCATTTTCATCCACATACAAATGAGACTGAGGCGCATTTGAAAAAAATCAGAATTGTGCTGTTCACACTGACATGGCAAAAACCGCATATGAGCAAAAAAATCGGAATTGGCCTGCATGAGATAAGAGGGCCTGGACTCTACCACTTGCATTCCTGGGTGAGGAGCCTGTTCTACTTTGACTAAAGGGTGGAAACATTGGCAGAGAAAGTTCCGTGAAAGTCTGTTGTGTAGTTTTTCAGCAATCCTGCTGACGAGTTCAGAGGGAAACGGAGGGTCCTAGCAGCTGGTGGGAAGCAGGTCGCCGACTACTGAGGGATGCAGCGGCGGAACAACGGGAGGGAAAGTCAGCAAAGTGATTGTCAAGGAGAGCAGAAACATCAGTGTGGAAACTTCTAAAGAAGCTCGGGGTTTGAAACGCTCTCCTCCCTCTACCACTTTTCCCTCTCATCCCTTTCATGAATTAAAAGCACGGCCGGCCTGTGGGGAGAAGGATAGTTAATTCTGATCAGATCTCCTTCCTCCCACCCCCCGCCACACCCCAACCCTCGCCGCCGCCGCCGCCTCACTTCCCTGGGCGACGGTTGCCAGCAGTCTGACAGACGGAGATGGAATCTGACAGTAAACAGGCGCGACGATGCCCGGCTCATGATTGACACGTAGGCAGGTCGGCGGGGGCCCGCCCCCCTCCTAATCCTGCCCTGTCAGCTCTAATTGGGGAGGTGGGGCTCCGTGTCACCAAGGTGACTGATTGACAAGACCCCAGCTTTGCATAGATATGAGGGAAAGGTGGGAAAGTTGGCGCATGGCATCACACTGTTAACACTACTATACTGCTAATAGAGATGTGTGTGTGTGTTGCAGGTGAGAAGACTCATGAACATGTCAGAGCCCATAAATAAATCCGCCCCAATAAAAGCTGAGCAGAACTGACATGTACACAAGACGCTACATGGATACCGGAGTGTTTGTACAAACTAATGCACACTCCCAGGACATAAAGGAGGAGTTTGGGGAGATTGACATATTTCCATGACCTATGGAGGCTTCGTGAGTGGGCTAATGCATAATACAGGACAATGTAGGGTTTGCTTCTGGACATACTGGCGGTTGGAGGTCGCAACTCTCCTAATGTTCCCATTTACAAAATTGGGTTATGCTCAATATTGCCAATGTTTAGCTCCCGTTTGTGTATCATGTGACTCAATGAAAACTGCACACCTGTATCGGCATGTTGAATTAGCATCGCAAATCTCAATTATGGGCCAAATGACCTACAAACCGCTGCTCCTTCACATTGAGAGAAGCCAGTTGAGGTGGCTCGGGCATCTCGTCCGGATGCCTCGCGGGCGCCTCCCTGGTGAGGTGTTTCGGGCATGCCCGGTCGGGAGAAGGCCCCGGGGAAGACCTAGGACACGCTGGAGGGACTATGTCTCACAGCTGGCCTGGGAACGCCTCGGTGTCCTCCCGTTGGAGCTGGAAGAGGTCACCGGAGACCGTGAAGTCTGGACTTCCCTACTGAAACTGCTGCCCCCGTGACCCGGACCTGAATAGCGGAAGAAAATGGAATGCGGGAATGGAATATATACACACAAGTACTTTGCAAATAGTCCCCGCATTTCTCTCCCTAATGGGGGGCAGCACCGAAAACACTTGAGAACCACTGTTGTAGCGAATAATTCGCAGTCTATTTACACAAAGTACGCTTTTCACGGTTTAGCTTTGAAGACGGGATGTCCAAAGTGCGGCCCGTGGCACATG